>CM077525.1:26953306-26972306 GCA_039654895.1 Mongoloraphidia duomilia | reverse complement strand
AACAATGGGTTTAAATTTTCCGTTGGAAAAACCCAGTGTGTGCACTTTTGCCGCATTCGTAGTTGTTATCAGGAACCATTCTTATATCTTTATAATACGCTCATATCTGTGCAAGATACTGCCCGATTTTTAGGACTCACTTTTGACCGGTCGTTAAATTGGAAGGCTCATTTTAATATTTTAAAGAGGAAGTCGACGTCTTCCCTTAATATTTTAAAAATTTTATCCAGTACCACGTGGGGTGCAGACCGTACGGTTTTGCTGCGAATTTATCGTGCAGTCGTACGGTCTAAATTGGATTACGGTAGCATCGTGTACGACTCAGCGCGTGAGTCGTACATCAGGACGTTAAACGCTGTTCATCACGCCGGAATCCGATTGTCAACCGGAGCGTTTCGATCGAGTCCTGTTGTTAGCATAGCCGCTGAATGCGGAGAGCCTCCGCTGAACATCCGGCGGAAACGCAATATGCTATCCTACGTATCTAAGCTCCGTAGTCAACCTGATCACCCAACTTACAGTTGCGTATTTCAACCTCGTTTTTCTTCTCTGTATAGACGGAGAAGAAATGCAACACGTCCTCTCGGTATCAGGTTGAATCTTCTTTTAGATGAACTTCACTTGGCGCTTCCTAGAACTCTTAAAGTAGGCCGTAATTCTGTGCCCCCGTGGCTTATTCCTCAGCCCGTCATCGATATGTCACTTTCCATTCATCCTCGAAATACAACAACTCCAGAGCTCTATCGCCAGCTTTTCCTGGCATGGCTGGATCAGAATCGAGACTACCGTTCCGTTTACACGGATGGCTCGAAGTCTCTCAACCGAGTTGGTTGCGCGTTTGTCACCGATAACGCCAGTGTTGGATACAGGTTGTCTCAAGAGTGCAGTATTTTTACTGCAGAGTTATATGCAATTTTGCAGGCCTTGAGACATGTGCACGGTCCACACAAATATGTTATTTGCAGCGACTCTTTGAGTGCTCTTCAGGCATTGCAGCGTTCCTATCCCAGCCACCCTCTTATTTGTTTAATTCAGGACAAATTGTACACTTTGAAAAGAGGTGGAACCACTGTCCGGTTTTGTTGGGTTCCCGGCCACATGGGAATCGCTGGCAATGAACTAGCTGACACTGCAGCTAAGGACGCTGCAAATAACGGTCAGAGTGTATTTTGCGTTATCGGTGACGACCTCAAGAGCGTACTGATTTCAGCCGTTCAGCAGCTCTGGAGTGCTGTCGATGAAAACAAATTAAAATTTATAAAATCTACAGTTGACCCATGGTTCACATCTTTCCGTCCCTCCAGGTGGGAGGAAGTGGTCCTTACACGGCTGCGCATAGGTCACTGTAGACTTACACATGGTTTTTTGATGGCTCGTGAGGAACCGCCCCTCTGTGAAACGTGTGACACTCGTGTTACCGTTTCGCATATTTTGATAGGGTGTGTCCGGTTTAGGGACACACGACAGCAGATCGGATTGTCAGGTGATCTGTCGGTTGTTTTAGGAAATGATCCTGACAATGTCGATCTGCTGTTTCGATTTTTAAAAGAAACCGGTCTTGACCGGTTTATTTGATTTTATTTATTTGTATACATTTAGGCCCTTTTACAGCCTAAATGGTTTTTTCTTTATATCACTACATTATTTTATATGACACATTGTATTTGTAGCTATTAGATTTTATTTTGTTGTATGTCAACTTTTGTTTTTGTATTGATTTTGCTTTGGTTTTATTGTTTTTGGTTTTCTTTTGTTTACTTTTTTATTTTTAGACGCTAATGACCTCTGTTGTCGAGCGTCTATAATCTACAATTCAATTCAATTCGATATTAAAAATCCGACTATACAGATGACATTTTTCAGGTTCGTTAACGTCATAACAATATAGTCGATACATTTTTGACAAGTTCAAATACGTTTTGTTGGTACATGCTCAGCAATAGTGCAATTCAACGGCCTTAAATGGTCTGATATGATTTCTCACTTCTTCTTTTTTGCTTCAGCTATTACTTTTTTCGTGTTTTTACCTTGAAATGGAGACCTAGGAATATTGCGCTCGCTATGGACTTTCTTGAAATAATAATATATTCTTTGGGAACTAGCGTCTAATGTGTGCAAAAAGTAATGTTTGCACATTTGAATCATTAAATCGCCAATCTTAAAATAATAATAAAAAGAAAGTGATTTTTTGAGGCATCGTCCTTAGTTCTTTTCCTAGTTGTTGATACTTTTACAACACTGTTGAGTGGACTGTATTTTGAATTATTATTTATTGCTACTTAATACACCTTCCTTACACTGTTTTATGTTCCGTAGATATTTATAAATTTATTGGATTAAGTTGTCGAAATGTTTGGGCCCATTTTGTTATCTAATTTAGATTCCCAAAGTTCTAATCCAATTGATGAAAAAATCCACAACTCACTTTTTTATATAAATTTAATTAAACATTATGAAAGTGACATTTATAATATTACACAATAACAAAATTAGAATTAAATTATAAAAGTTAAATCATTATAAACAATAATTAGTATCAACTACAAATGACATGACAAAGAAATTAATGTACAGAAGCATTCCATTTTTCTTTAACTAAAATTTAGTTTTACAAAAAAAGAAATGTTTTTAGTGATGCTAAAATTCAAACATTTTTCTTCACTCTCTATCATTTTTTTTTATCTATTGTTGTATGTTTTATTATAAATATATTCATCGCCAATACCATCAAATACCTCGTCAAATACGAATTTGTATATCGAAATCATGGTCCTTGCCTTCAATTTATAATAATAATAATCTTTGTTTCTTATATTATACATATATTGTTACAAAATAATAGTGTTTTTATAACAAGTGATATAACAAAAAAACTGATCATAAATTCAACGTTAATTATCTTTTATAAGACAAACCACCACACACAACCACGCACACATGTCCATGTTTTTTCGCATCTACCGGCTTCCAAAAATAAACGGTTCCGTTTTAGCTGGCCGCGTAGAGGCGCGTAAATTTAAACTCGATTCTGAACAAACACATTAATTATAAAATTGGTTTTTCTTTGAATTCGACAGTTTCCAAAATGATTAATGAATTTGACGTCGTATCTCATCATTTATTTTTTTGGAGCAATGAAATTTACAATTTTCTGTTCGACATCCATACTTGATGCCGTTTTTTATTACGAATATTTTGCTTCCATGAATCTGGATTCCGCACTCGCTTGTGGGTATTTTTCTTTTACAGTTTTTCATCAGTTTTGGGTACGGTAGCGCCTGGTGAATTTATCTCAACCTCCGCGGATCATCAACGACTTCACGGAACATTAATCAGGCCCACAACAACAACAACATAAAACTAAAATTTAGCTCCCCATTATTTAAATTAATTGCTCAACCAACATGGCATTGCCTCTCTCCTGTGGCCCACACCAGACTGACTAGTCACTTTGCGCAGACGGCAGACAGCGATCCCTGCTCAAACAGCTGACTATAGTCAATGCACAGGTCGTTCAAGATTGAAAAGATCGGTTCACTTACAAAAGTATCCTCATTTTTACATTTGTATCGCGTCCAACGACGTATTAACAATAAAGTAGCGTAGCCCACTGTCAATCAACTTAAGTAATCAATAAGGATTCTGAAGCCCAGGGGGGGTAATTGAAAAGGAAAACGTTACACCACCTATTGACTTCCTATTTCCCTAAACGGTTTTACTACCGCTATAAGTAATTTCTTATTATTATTCCCAATTTTTTCAGTTACTTCTAAGTATCTATTCAAAGTTTTTACCACACAAAGCTCGGGTTTATTTGTAAACTCATGAATAATTAACGTCGGTTGTACACGACCTGGACCTGACGTTTTAATTAGACTTTTAATTTTTATTTCAATACCTCTACTTGTTTTAAAGATATTATTAATATTTATACAAGCTAAACTTTGTACCCTCTGTGCTGTACATATTGCTAGAGAAGTTACTAATTTTTTTGCTAGTTGTGACAATGATAATTTTTCTAGCGGGTAAAGTTTTTCTAGGTATTTTAACACTATACCTACATCCCATATAAAGGAACATGAATAACACAAAATTTGTGTTCACAACGAGGGGTAAATATCTGAGGATTTATGGTGTACAGCGTGAAGGAATTACGAGGATTTATGAGGATTTATAAGGATTTATGAGGATTTATGAGGATCTATGGGGATTTATGGAGATTTATGGGGATTTATTGAGGATTTATCGAGGATTTATCGAAGATTTACAGAAGAATTAACTCAGCTGATTATGTTATGCGCATGCGCGTAACATTTTTTAATTTGCCCGACCGCATAAACCGGCGGCATTGTGAATAAAATTTGTTTTTGGTGGTGTCATGCAAGTTTGTGTGAGTTCCAAGGTAAGTTTATTATAATATTTATCTCGTGTTGGCATTATTGTACCACATACAATAGGGTATTTGACTAAACCAACACACAAACAAACAAACTCTTCAGCTTTATTGTTATAATATATATAGTCCAATCAAATTGTCGAAAAAATAGGTCTGAAATTGCGTTAATTAGAAGTTTGATGAAATTTTAATTGTAGATAGGGGGTGCCACTAGAACACTCCAGCCAAGTTTCCCCCCTCGGATTCCGCAAGGGGTGGCCGCCATCTTGATTTTAAGGGATGAAATCATTTATCTTGGTAAATATTGCTTAAACGTGAAAAATTACTATTACAAAAATTATTAAGGAGGATGTATCCAACAACTTCTGTTTGGAAAATTTTTTGAAATTTCTTATTCAAAAGTTATAATTTCTCAAAAATGACACTGTTGGGGGTGGAAACGGTTTTTTCGATTTTACAACAAAACGGTAAATCGTGGCGAAAAATGGTTACGACAAAAGTTGCAGCTTTTAAGTGTTTCTACAATATACATGTGTTCAACATTTTTTTTGCTTGCTTGGTGCGAATATAGAAGGCGCCAAAAGTCGACCGGCGCCAATATTTTTGAAATTATTTTAATTTTGCACGCAACAAATTAATTCAAGTCATCGAATTTGCACCAAATACTCATTAGGGGGTTTTCGGGGTCGCTGATTAGGAAACCATTATCAAATTTTCCAAAAACAAAATGGCGAATCCAATATGGCGGACGTCTCCCATTTAAATTCATCGCATTTTCACCAAATTCATCATCCGCCATTTTGTTTTTTGAAAATTTGATAACGGATTCTTAATCAGCGACCCCTAAAACCCCCTAATCGTGTATTTGGTGAAAATGCGATGACTTGAATTAATTTTTTATGTGCAAAATTCAAAAACTTTCAAAAATATTGGCGCCGGTCGACTTTTGGCGCCCTCTATATTCGCACCAAGCAAGCAAAAAAAATGTTGAACACATGTATATTGTAGAGAAACTCAAAAGCTACAACTTTTGTTATAACCATTTTTCGCCCCAATTGACCGTTTTGTTGTAAAATCGAAAAAACCGTTTCCACCCCGAACAGTGTCATTTTTGAGAATTTAGAACTTTTGAATAATAAGAAATTTCAAAAAAAAATTAACAAAAGTTGTTGGGTAGATCCTCCTTAACAATTTTTGTAATAGTAATTTTTAACGTACAAGCAGTAGGTATTTACCAAGATACATGATTTCATCCCTTAAATTCAAGATGGCGGCCACCCCTTGCGGAAAATTTCATCAAACTTCTTATTAACGCAATTTAAAAGTACCATTTGACTGGATTAATAAGGATAAACACAAGTTTGTTATTGTTTATACATTCGATGAGTTATGGGGATTTATGAGGATTTACGAGGATTTATGAGGATTTACGAGGATTTATGAGGATTTACGGGGATTTATGAGGATTTACGAGGATTTATAAGGATTTATGAGGATTTATTGAGGATTTATATGGAATTATAAGGATTTATTTGCCAAAAAAGATTTATGGTGTACACAATTTTGGGCAGATATTTACCCCTCGGTTCACAAACAGTATCGTGATTCGTGAACTTACTTATTTAGTGATGAGCCAGGATTTTGAAAAATGTTAGCGCTCTTGGGCTGCAAAATTGCACGAGACTCATTATGTCATCAAATTTTGCTTTTAAAATTGGTAGAGGACCTATAAAAAAGTGAAGCTGTGTTTAGACTTTTTTAAGGATGTGTTGGGTTTTAAAAGACGTTACACATTTAATAAAATAAATATTTACCATCATATGCTGGAGTAGGTAACTCAAACTCTTCTTGCCTTAAATGTGTGTTTTTAACAGTTTTTTTACTTATTACGCTAGATAAAATCGCTCCATTGTACGTCGAACGATGGTAGATAAGACGATCGTGGTTAGAATTAGCGAATATTTCTTTTAAGGGTTGAGTTTTAAATGGACATTTTTGTGCGTATCTCGAATCCAAAAATGTTTTCCAATCGGGAACTATGTCTTGTGTAACACGAACCACAATAAACGGCGATGGCTTGCAGCGGGAATTTTTTATAACTTCTTCGAAGTCTTCTGGAACTTCAAAAGATTTCTCATATTCCATAATCCTACATTTTTGTCACATTCCAGATAAGAGTGACCTCTTCCTGGGAATGTAATTTTAATTTCTTACGACGTAGTGTATAAATCGGAAAATACTGAAATTTTTATTTTGTCCTCTTGTTCTCCTGCAGAAAGAAAAAATAAAATTATGTGGCCTATTTTAAGTCACGCAATAAACTCACCTCCTTGGAAATGTCGGGATCACAAAATTTTCTTTTTAAGGTGGGCTTTTTGAAAATTTCGTCTCCTTGCTCTTGACTATCAGTTTCATTGTCGTCGGAATAATAAGTCAATGTCGATCTGGTTTCAGTGGCAGATGATGTAGACGTACTTGGTGATGTAATATTATGTTGTAAAGAAGCAACTATTGGTGATGACGCAGCAGCTAGAATTTTTTTAGACCTCCAATTATGTTGATTCAGTCTGAAAAAAATTTAAATAATTTTAACTAGCTCTGAAAAGCATTTAAACATTTTTGGAAAGGGCTTACATAGGTCAAGAAGAACCTTGGGCTTAATTTTGATCACAACCCCTCTGGGCCACATTTGTATGTATTCAGTGAGAAAGTTTTCACGCAGGTTAGTCCCGTATTCATATGTGAAACTTACTTCATTGGTACCCAACGTTGGAAAATATTCTCGAGCTATAAAAAATGACAATCTCGGGGTATGTTGTTAGTATTATCTAAATGTTATGAGTCAAAATAGAAAAGTACTTTTCTCTATAATTTGCATGTATGTTGAATAGTTTGGTTTTATAGGTTCTTTTATAATTTAGGAAATTAATAACGTTAACAATTTATTCATTTTAGTAGTTGTATTTTATCAATATTTTATATAAATTATTAGTTACAATTATTAAGTTCACTGACATAGAGACGTCTTCCTTACATTATCTATAGGTATCTCCTCCTTTATGACCAAATGCCATTGTTATTTATATCAATAGAAATGTTAAGTTGTCAAGCCAGCACAGTTTTGAGTAATTATTGTTTAATAATTATGTTGACTATGCATATCTAAGCATTTCTAATGACATCGGTAATATTTCCTAGTTGTGCAAATCTATATACATTAATTGTGCAATACTTACATACTACCGCACCCCTAGATTAAAACTGTTTCAACCGAAAAATCGGGACTTTTGAGATAACTTCATTTTTGGATTCCTGACACGAATATCTATACGAGAACAAAACTGCAGTAACTGTGTTGCCGCTAGCATCTCATAGATGGCGTTAGACGCCGGTTTAATTGAATGATCATGCTTCCCGCGCCACCGAAAAAACCGCGCCATTGTTAGTTGTGCTTCGACCATCGTGCAAAAAGTGTGTTAACGAAGTGTACTATTTCGAGTTGTAACAGTTTTGGTGAATGGACTCGTGATAATCTCAAGTATTATTTAGAGTTGATACAGTTTTGATGGCGTAATCTGAAGAGTAACATTTCATTATATTGAATTACAACAGTTTTTATGATCAAGGTTTGTACTATTTTTGTATGAATTTGTTTTAGTACTGTTTTTTCAAAAATATTGTATATAAAACCGAATTTATCTTAACCCAGATTATGCCGAAACTATTTTTTATAAATATTAAAATTTTCGAACCTCATAAGAGTTAATAGTTAAAAAAGAAACATTTTTTTCAAAAACATTTTTTCGTTAACATTTTTAGTTTTTTTGAAAACAGGCGTTCTTTTAAAAGGACAGTGGCTTAAACTACTACTATTTTTATTTTGCATTTTATTTTATTTTTTATTAGAAAATCAAAACAATTGTATTATAATTTATAATGTATGATAATTTACAAAACAATTTTTAGAATGCAAGGCCAGGGAACATTTGTGACAAAAAAAATTACATTTTTTATGGCAAACGGCACACCGTGTTTGCTTATCTTGGTAGACAACTAAATGATCCAATCCATCGTATCTTGATTGTTCATGAAGATTTGATTGTTGTTTGGAAGGGCCCCGTTTTGATGTTTTTTTAAAACTGTCCAAAATTCCCATAGTGACTGACCTTCGAAATACTAATTGATCGTATTTGCCACCTCCATTTCTACACAGTTGCTAAGCATTGTGCAAAGACAAATCCAAACAATGAAATATTATTGGAAAATACCATTTTTTCCCTCTTATTGAAGTTCTGCACAGGCTAATATTCTGGTCTGCTCTGTCTACCCCGCCCATGTTCTCATTATACTTTTTTATCTATGAAGGTTGGGGTACGTAAATATACTGTATTTTTTTTTCTTTTGTGAAAATCTTTTAACGGGAATAGTTGGATAAACACTATTATTACTCGAAGCGATGGAAACAACATTGTTGTCATGCCACTTGCAAACTACAATGCTGTCATCATCTGATACGAATTCAAACGTACCGCGATCCTTCTTTTTGAGTTCACTTGAGTGGGGTAATGGGCAGTCAATACCTAAACGATTTTCTCGGATTGTGCCTGTTGCTTTCAAACCGTTACGTTTTATTTCATCTATATCACATCTGCAAATTGCAAAACAACGGTCGCTCCTTGTAATAGTACAACTATTACAGGTAATTGATAAATGTAATATTGTAATAATTTAATAAAATGTAAAAGTGCGCCAATCTACCAGTATATGTGTGGTGTCATGAACAGATGATGATCTGTGCTGTACCTACGAGGTATAATGAAGACCAAGGGGAATGACTGGGCCTAATTATTCCTTGGTTGAGAAGTTTAGTTATTTGTTCTTGTACTTCTTGCTTGTGAACGTACGGTAGTCTGTAAGGTTTGGAATAAATTGGTATTTCATCAGTGGTCCGAATTTCATGTTTTACTTCGTTTGTAAATGTTAGAATACTATCGTCAGTGGATAAAATGTCGAAATAGTTAGAACAGAGTTCTGTTAGTTGGTCTTTTTCTATGTCATTGTATTATATTATATTTTTCTATGTCTTGTATTTGATCTTTAATATTTTTGGGTCGTTTATATTCGACATTGCGAATTTCAAAAGTTTCGTCATTAAAAATTTTAAATTTAAATGGTTCTGTTATCTTTACGTGAGAAGGTTTAGTATCATGATTCGTAAATTCAATTGTAGTGAGGCCATTTTTAACACGGGTTAACATTGGTGTAACTTTTACTGTACCAACCTTTTGACAATCAATAAAAACATCCGCGTCAGGGCTGTTTAAAGGCACTTGGCAGATTTTTGACGATCTAGCCGGTATTATGGCTTCGAAAATAATAAATTGTCCTGGTTTAAGATAGTGGATAGGAAGTTGCGTTTGGTTAGGCGTTTCAAAGCAATTATATTCTAAATTTAATTGAGCTCTTAATTTTCGCATCACGTCAAGACCTAGGATGCCATCAAAAATTGGATGAGCATCTAGTAATAGAAATTCAAGTTCTGTATTTTCTGTTTTAAATTCATTGAAAGCAGGTATAATAATTTTGCCGTTGACTGTAACAGTTTTTGTCAAAGCTGTAACAGTATATTTATGGTTTCGGATTGAATTTTTATAGTATTTGTGTACAATTTCTGGATTTAAGAAAGAGCGTGTAGCGCCTGTATCTACCATTAATTTAAGGGGTGGATCATTAATAAGAATATAGCTTAGGACATTCAAATTGAGAGTTGTTTGTCAAACAATTTAAGCTGACGTAGTTAAATTCGTTTGAGGTTCCGAGGCAGGTTCCTGAAAATTTTCGACTTCATTTTCTAAATATTCAACAGGTCGATCTGTCGGTTCTTCGTTGTAAGGCTCGTTGTACGCAAAGTCTGAGTCTTCATAATATGCTGAATTATCGTCATTAGTTTCTAAGTTTCTGAATTCTTCAAACCGTGGTGTTCCAGAGGGTTGAACAAAGTTTCGGTTATGGCTTTTGTTACTGGGTTGGAATCCATTTTGTTGTTGCGGGACTCTTATAGTTCGAGAGTTAGAATAACTAATTGACATCGGAGTGGCTGGGGGGAGATTTGCTCTTTGTACCGGGTTAGGTCTGAAAACATTTCTATTATTTTGTTGCGAGTTATAATTATTTTGGTTATTTGGTCCAAATGTTTGACTAGCCGTTGGAAATCTTTGGTTTACGACTGGGCGTGGTCTTAAATTTGAAAACGGGTTAGCAGGTAACGTTTGCCAAACATTAGCTGGTCATTTTGAGGGGGGGTATCGATTTGGGATTTGAGGTGACGTTCAAATATTGGAATTTAAATTATTATTAGTATTTGAAAGAGTTCTGGTATGTTTAGGATATGGACCTATGTTTTTAGTTTCGTTGTCTATTAATAATTTAACTTCAGTTAAAGTAGTGGGTCGTACGGTGCGTAACAAAGTTCCTATGGGTTCTAATGAAAATTTTAACAAATTTTTCAATGCCAAAGTATGCGCAATTTCACTTTTAACAGCATTTCTTTCAGTTTCTGATGGGTAATTTGGAAACGTACAGACTGACATATTTGTAGGTGTCATTATAGTATTGTATGAATGGACATGAAGGTTTTGGTCTAAGGTTAATCAATTCGTACAGGATTTCGTTCTCATCACGGGGATCGGAAAACGTTCTACTGAGAATATCTTTAATCGAATGCCAATCTTTACACAGATTTGCAGTAACTACCTGTTTTGCTTCACCTTTAATTTTGGATAATATTCCGTTAATAATTTGGAAATTTTGGTATTGACCGTCAGAGTTGAGTGGTTGCGCTGTGACTGCAAACCGTGCAACAATCAGGTCGATGCCCTGAATAAAGTGATTAAGAATGTCTGAATTTTTGCCGTTAAAGTCCGGAATAAATTCAAAGGCATGTCTATCGAAAGTTGGTGTAGCCATTGTTAATAATGTGTCGTTGTCAATAATAGAGGAGGAAGATATTTCAACAGCAATTTCTTCTAATGACTGATTTAATTGACTTAAATCAAATGATGACATAAGTTGGAAGATCTTTCTCTGGTTACAGATAAAATTGACTTACGCTAAGAAAGTTATGCAAATTTTCATGTTAAGCGAAAACATATATTTTTATATTTTTATTTTTATTAAATTATTTATTTATAAAATTACTTATTGGTTACAATTAATTATTGATATTTGCAACTATGTAGCACTAATATCGAGCAACAAATGAATGTTTTATCCAGATAAACCCCGCGTATTTATAGTATGATTTGACGCATTATATATATTTGTATTACATAGCTGTATCTATTATATATTGTGATTCGAGCCGTTGGCAGTATAGATTTTAGAAATTGACATTCTGTTTCGTTGTGAACGATATAATTAATAAGATAATTTATAAAATTATTAGTGTTTTCACATGCTGAGCGACCCCTTTTTCTTTCAGTTCTTTTGTTATAAGAAAGTAGACATACAAGCAGTGTGATAATGCGCTTTTACTGCGACTAAATCAGGCACATTTCTCAAACGAGCTGAAATGTTTTTGTCGAAATCATTTAATGTGTTTTGTTTTTGAATATATTGTAATATATTATCTCTTGTATCGTTACTTTGAACAGATGAATTTTTTTCTTTTGAAATATTACCGAAAAACCCACCACAGAGAAAAGCAATGAGATTAAAAATTAAATCTAAGAGCGTCTTTATTTATTTCTTTTCCTTTGTTTGATTTTCTGTGTCTTGAACTACAGAATGTAACTATTGCAGTCTCATCATTATATTGACTTTAACAAGTTCGATGAATAAAAGCTGATGTCAAAGTCTCAAATTTTTTGTATTTATTGTCGATTCTTTTCTTGCTAGACCCCACTAAACGATTCAAAGCTGCTTTTTTTATTTCATACACTTGCTTATCATCTGCCTTTTTGCAGATTATACAAACAGATTCATCCATACTGATAATCTGAAAAGGCAATCAAATTAATAATGCCTTTACAGTTATATCATGAGCATAACTAAATTTGTTTGTGCAAAATAAATGAAATTATTATTTTTTAATCTTGTACTAAAATATCATTCGATTTTAATTTTTTAGGTTATGTTACGTTAAACATATTATTTATGAAAGAAAATATTACTATTTTTATTTTAGAGCTGATTGATACAGATTAAAATACAGGTAGTATTTACCTTGCTATGTAGATTCCAAAAGTTTCTTTTAATAGTCCAGTCTGGGGATCGCCGTGCTTGAATTAATTATGAATTAAAACCGTGATTCGAACGTTAAGTATTCGTACGCAGCTACACCGTCGAAGCACCTCGGAGTCCATCCACAGAGAAACTCCCTTCGCTTCCGGCAGAACGTACCGAGAAGCGATGTACCGAATAAAAATGTATAGCATTGTCGCTAATTATAATACGCAATACGCCATCTCTCTATAGTGCATAGAACGGTAAATATATATAGACCAAGGAGGAATCAATTTGTCGATAGTATGACAGATAAAAATGGTTCGAATTCGTTATACAACAAGGTTCGTTCGTATTGTACAGCCTTTATAAGCTTGTCAATGGACAATTCCATGACACAATCATGTTTGTTAAAAATGGTTGTTACAGTAAATTTTGAATCTACAATTTTATTTCCAAAATATTGCTAAGTCCGGGTTTATAAAGGATTTTGAGGAACCTGTGTCTATTAGTAATTTTAAAGGTGGGTCGCAATTTTTTATGTATGGAAGATTATCGCCGTTTGTGTAACTTACTATTCTATGGGTTGATTCGAGGCGTCTTCTATAAAATTTGACTCGTCTTCGAAATTTTCAAATTGGTCTTGTGACATGTAAGGGTCGTTAAAGTCAGTTTCTTCGTATTTACTATTTTCGGGATTTACTAACTCGGTATCGTTTGTTTCTATGTTATAATTTTTTAGCTGGGGTATGGTGTATGTTGTAGAAATCGACATCGGTGTAGGTTTGTACGTATTTGTGATTTGTTGTGTGGGTTTGTATGAATTCGTATTTCCATTCATGTTATAATAATTATTGGGAATATTTGGGCGGTTTGATTTTAGTAAGGGTGAATTATTGATAATCAATAATTCACCAAAAGCCAAGGGATACAAGTGCAGGAAAATTGATTTTGAGATAAGTGAGGTCAAAGTTGATTTCCAACAGTAATTGAAAGAAAACATGTAAAACATTTTCAATTTTTTTGAATAGTCATTCATACATTTCTCTCTTATCTTTATCATTGAAATTTGAAAAAAACAAAAGAGATGATGACTTTTTTTGGTGATAATTAGCACTTGTAACCCTTAACTGCAAAACAATAATGAAAGGTTTAAAAATAATGGATACATAAGAGGCAAAAACAAATTGTATTGATTTTTAAATATGCATTTTTAACAAAAAATCATTCTTCATCTGTGTAATATAGATCATCCAGGTATGGACTTCCTCGTCATCTTCATTTGAGGCGCGTGGTTGAGCAACATCGTTTTTATTTTTTCCTGGTGGGTCAAAGTGAGGAAGACTTCTATAAAAGTCATGATAAATTGGAGGTACAAAAGGCCGTAGATCCATAAGGTTTGCATACTTAGGATATTTGATTTTGGGTTTTTCAGTTTGAACAGGAACTTGAGGCAATGCAGTTGCATTCCTGCCAGCCCTGTTGGACTTCATCTGAAGTGTAAAAAACGATTGTAGACCTTCGCCAGAAATTGTCTTGAAAAACAAAGTGTACGGATTTTCTTTCTCAAAATGCAGCCACTGCATTTCTCTGATTCCATGTACTGATTTTTTAAAATATGGTGTAAGTCAGTCGAGGTTGACAAAGTCTTCATCTTGCATCTGTACCACCACAAATTTTCGGCAAGAAGATGTGATAAGCTGTGTTCAGTGTTTCGGAATATAAAGATCCCTTTTAGATTTCCTTTTTTTGACTTCAATTAGACCAAAATCTTGGTCACATTCATTATATGAGTGCCCGGATATTAAAAACCGGTGGTCTACACTTTCTATGTGGGTATTCCCTTACGATGTACAACCAAAACTTAACAATAATATGACTCTTATTCTGGCCCCCACAATTGTCGCTGAAGGCCGTTATCTTGATTTTTTACTAAATAATCGTTCAAATTTTTCTAATTCTGAAACACTATGTTGACATTGTTTTCTTTAAATAATTTCTTAATTTTATAACTATTATTATTAAAGAAAGGTATTGAGAAATAATCCACATTAGTAGTTTCAATTTTTGTAGTAACGTTTAACTGTGATCTAAATTTATTAAAATTTTTTTTGTAAATTCTTTTTAAAGTGTTTATTCTATATCCATTTGAGTTCCCAATGTGAATAATTCTCTGTAATTCTATAAGAAAGTTCTTTTTGTTAACTGGAATTGACAACAGTCGGTGAAATAAATTGTAAAAAAATGAAAATTTATGTTGATCACAATGATTTAGACTTGAAAGGTATGCAATGGTTAGTATTTGTTTTTTTACTGAAGAAATTAAAAGAGATCCTGTTATTTATTAGAGAGATGGACAAATCAAGAAAATTTAAGATTATTATTGTTTTCATAAAAATAGAAAATACTTACCAGAAATGTTCAGGTTAGGAATATCCATTTTTCTTCAAAAACGAAAAAACAGGTTTATTAAACAAATTTTAAGAAAACTTTCACAGCAAACTAAGTAAACAAAAATGCGAAATTATTATATTAATAATTAGTAATCACACTGTTATTCACACAGAGCACAGTCACCTGTCAAAGAAAAGATCACCTTGCAAGTTAAGTTACGGAGTCACTTGGTGGAAAAGGGATACAAATGAGCTTGGATTCCTTGTGCTCCAAACATAATCAAAATATTATGGTAAAGTACTTAAGTGATTTGCCTACAGATGACAGCACAGAATGACAAATCGCTTGTATCTTTTTACCACCAATTAAAGTGTACTTTTTTTTCCTAAGATTCTGGGTACTTGACTTTTTTTTCAATTTGTCACTTATACCCCTTGGTTTTTAGGCTCCTCATTTGTTGTGTGGGTCTATTATAGGATTGCGGTTGTTTTTGTACAGGTTTATAAAATGGGTTTTGGTTTTGTGTTGGAAATGAAATTGGGTTTTTGTATGAATTGTGTATGTGGTGTGTGTTGTGTCCTATTCTTTTATTTTAAGTAGTTTAGTTGTGAGTCAACAGAGTTGGCTTGAACTAATTTTTCTTCGTCTTTTATAATTTCTAAAGCTTTAAGAATAGTGTCTGGTCTATTCGATCGTACACATTTTCCCGTAGGTTCTTTCAAACCTCGTAAAAATGTCGTTAAAGTGAATCTAGTGTATAACGAATGTTTAATGCGTTTTTCTTCGTTTCCGTCGTTTATTTCTATGTAATTTATTATGGTGTCCAATAAATTATTACATTCGTTGAAGAATGCAATGTAAGTCTGATTGGGTTTTTGTTTCAGAAGTAGGAGATCACGTACTAGTAAATCTTCAGAAGTAGAATTGATATTTTTCTTTTAACATATTATATTTTAATCATCAACACATTTTGTAATATAAAACAAATAATTTCCAATTAACAATGTTTTATATCAATTTTATCGTATTTACTCATGTTAATTATTAATATCATAAAACAAATGCATTTTTTTAGTGACTTATAAATCAAAAAACAATTATCATCGATACACAATCAAATAATAAATAATATTATAATAAAATTAATAATATTAACTAAGAAATAATTCACATTTAACATAAGGAACGAATATAATAATGTTGTTTTCACTATCAACAATTATTATTTCAACAATTTTTTATCAATAACATCTCGATAATATATAATGTCACGGTTTGATGGTTGAATTGTGGTTTATTCAAATCTATAAGATTTTACAAGTTTACAGTTATAAGTATTTTAATTATCAAACAAATTTGTAGGTTCGATCCGCTCGATTGTCGGAACACGTCTTATTGCCTTGATAGCTGAGTGAGTACTACTTGTGCGTATGCAGGTTAGCCGGTTTATGGGGTGCACAATGGTGGGGATAACAGTGATTGCGTTTTATTCTGTTACACTCCCCCCCCTGGTTCCAACGTACGTCCCGTGGTGGGACCAGGAACAGCGTATATAGGCTTCTTTCGGGGTCTCCCGCGCTTGCGTATCCCAATTACGGACTCGACCTCTTCACAGCCTAGACACGGCGTCAGCGATGATCTATGGTATTTACCAATCGGCGTAGTCGGGTCGCTAGGATCTCTTATCTCATACGCCGTAGGTGATACCTTCTGTAGAATCACATACGGTCCGTCACGCTTCGGTGCGAACTTAGCAGTCCTGCTCTTTTCTCGATCACTCTTCACATGGGCGGTAACCCATACAAGATCTCCTGGATTGTAGGGAGGACAGTCACGTCGGCGTATTCTTTCTGTCGATCCTGGAGATTATCGTGTATCTCTCGTGCTTCACTCAGGACTCTCGAAATTCTCTCTAGGTACGGAGTAATTTGCGGAATAAAGTTCTCGGACTGTACCACGGTCCGAAAATCCTGCATCACATCATCAGGAGTTCTCAACTCTCGGGCAAATGTCAAATAAGCGGCGGTAAAACCCGTAGATTCTCCTCTAGCAGTGTTCATGGCGAAACGAATACTGGGCAATTTATCAACCCATGCAGTATGATCGTGGTTCACCATTATAGCCAATCGAGGCTTCAAGTCGCGGTTCTTTCTCTCAACCATATTGGCTTCTGGATGATACACCGGGGTAAACTTTTGCGTGATTCCCAGGCAGTAACATACCTTCTGCATAATTGCACTTACGAACTGAGGTCCGTTATCACTTATGATTCTGCGAGGCAGTCCAAATCTCAAAAATACCTCGTCAATCAAAACACGGGCACACTCTTCAGCAGTGGCCTGACATAAGGCGAATAGTTCTACCCATTTGGTACAGGTATCCTCTATTATAAAAATCCATCGTTATCCCGTATCCGTTTCGGGTAGGGGACCGAATAGGTCGATTGCCAGAGTCTCGAAACGCTGGGAGTAGATATAGAACACCGTTTCTAAAACCGCCACATACCGCCGCCACATGACCTCGATTGACCTGCCGAAAATATTGACCCATTTAAAAAAAATAATTTTTAAAAAAAATTTTTTTGTTTTTATGTTCTTCGCGAGAAGCTAAGAACATTCGACCTCTTGAAAAAAAGCTGTATTTTGAAAAATAAAAAAGTTACGTAAATTTAAAAAAAAAACTTTATTTTTTTCAAAAAAATTTTTTGGTTTTCACATTCCTAGTAAAAACAAAGAACATTTGCCCTCATGAAGAAAAGCTCTATCTTTGAAAACAAAAATTTAAGACCCGTCACCACCACCAAAAAACCCGGCACCTCCACCACATTTTCCGGTTTTTCATCATACCTAAACTGAGTTTAGAACTCGTAAAAACGAATTTTTAGTTTTCTGGAAATATTTTTGAATAGTTTTCTTAGAATATTAATAAAAATTTTGAGAGCATGAGAATAGTCGAGCGTGTGCAATGTCGTTTGTTTATATGGCTTTGCTATGGGTTCCGCTATCATAAGTCCCCCACAGTTCCAGGATTCTAATCCCGAGAGCTGGTAAAAGTGTCAATTGGATTTTCGGTTTATTATTAAAAATTAGTAATAAATTGTAAATATGAATTGGAGTCAGACCCAAATAACCTTAGCTGTTGATAACATAATAAAAATAATAATAATAATAATAACAATAAAAAATTTTGATTACCTTAATAAATATATAGATCACAGACACTTTTTGTGAACAGCTTGTATAGTTATTACACTCAAAATATTTTGTTATTAATAAAAAATTCTTAAACACACTATTTTTGAAAATAAAAAAGTTTAAAACGTCACACAGTAAATGAATCGTAGTTCACTAAAATATTTCGAAAATAATAATGTCTATACACATAAAAACTCGGGTCGCAGTGCCAAACCCTGCCGACAATATAGTGTATTTGCAAATACAGGCCTTGTGGCTTTAATACGCGAACTTAAGTTTGTTTTTGGACAAAATAAAAAATTTAACCCCTTAATACATCCCTTAAAATAATATTTTCTTCTTAATTTCAATATTATTATCAATGCAACCTCTGTACCACATTAAATACACCCTTTCATAAGTAAATCCGTATCAACAAACCAGTGTTTTCATAAAATTTGAAAGTCCGGTCCTGTCGGGCCGATTTTATTAAAATTTTAGCAGCACGTTTTAATCTTTACTAAAGAGTTAAATTTCAATTTTGAAACGATTCTGACAAATTTTTCGGTATTTTTGGGCCCCAAAACTTTTTGGAACCCCTAAATACAACCCTGAAAATGGTCCGATCGGGCCCATTTTAAATAGGCTTCTTGCGGTGATGGGTTCCAATGTGTGTACCAAATTTCGTTTCAATCGATTAAGTCTGTCGAGAGTTATCGTGTACACACATATATATATAAATATATATATATAAATATATATATATATATATATATATATATATATATATATATATATATATATAAATATATAC
>CM077525.1:26850774-26953206 GCA_039654895.1 Mongoloraphidia duomilia | reverse complement strand
ACTGGAGTTTGCAACAGTCCAGCCGGTTTCTGATTACTAGCCTTATAACGCTGGCATTCGGCACAATGCTTAACATAATCGGTTATATAACGTCGCATGCCGGTGAAATAGTATCTTTTGGCAATTCGCTGTATGGTACGTTCAATACCATAATGAGCGGCGGTAGGGGAATCATGGTATTCTTTCATGATTCGTTCCCTTTCTTGAACAGGAACGACGAGTTGTGCCTCTTCCAATAGAGAATTCATTCGAACACGCTGCTCCATGGACAGCATGGTTGCCTCGTCGGGTCGGAGACTTTCGACCGATGCGAGTTCGACACGATTATCAGGCGTCGGAGCTTCGAACAGAAGTGTAAACATCACACTTTGTTGCTCTGCATAACACCATGATTTATCACATATGTTTAGAATCACATTAGCGTCACTCAAGAAATCTATGCCAAGAAGCGTATTGTTAGCTTCGGCTTCCGGAAATACTATGAATGCAGTCGGAATTGTTCGTGTCTCTAATACAACGTCTATATGAGTAATTAGCACTTTCTCAAAACGCGCACTACCGTCAGCAAATTTAGCAAATGTTTCTTCACTTTTAAAACTTTGTCCCTTTCGCTTAAGCAACTCATACAGAGATCTTCCGGCGATACTCTGCTTAGCGGCTGTGTCTATGATAGCAGTTCCGTTTGCACCGAGAATGTTCACTTTAAACATAGGTCGCGGACGCGGTGTCAACATGGGGTATTCTATTGCACCCACCGAACAGAACTCTAGGGAAGACGTTTCGGTCGCGTTACACTTCGGGCAGTTTCTGCGTATATAACCCGGTTTTCCACATCCATAACAGGACAACGTGGGAGTAACATTGGGAGTAACTCGTGTACCACCGGTACTCGGTGACGGTGTCACTTTTGTCTCTTGGCCAGTCTGGGGAGCACTAGCCTCGTTCGGTTTGTTCGCTTTTGATGCAAGTTTGCGGCATTCTTCTCTCACATGTCCGACAGTGCGGCAGTACGCACATCGCGGTAGTCTAGAATTATTTCCGCGCACTTCATCACCATCGCGCTCGAAGGTTTCTTCAACTAATCTACTTTGCGTCAAAAGTTCGCTAAAAGTTTGAATTTTGTCGCGAGGTACCTTTTCGCGAATACGTTTGTGTAACAAACCATAAACCATGTCCACCTGGACCTCTTCCGTTAACGTTCCTGCGTCTAACTGAGCAATCAACGCTCGAGCTTTACACACAAATACGTCTGTATGTGTCTTGGAATCTTGTTCTACAGCGAAAAGTTCACGATAGATTCTGTACGCTGGTTTCTTCGGGCCAAGCGTACTTCTCAACAGGTCAATTGCATCATGCCAGGACTCGATTGTGGTCTTCACACCTTGATACCAAGTTGCAGCAAAATCAGTCAACAACATGGGAAGTCCCTTCAATGCATTTGCATCGGAAACCTGAGTGCAATCTTTGTAAACTTCTATCGCGTCAATAAATGCGTTTACGTCGCCTTTTCCATCGAATTTCGAAGAGCATCTCGAAAAGTTACCACCAGAGACTTGTGACGGCGGCGGAGCAACAGCAGCCGGCATCTGCGCGACTGTCAGTCTAGCTAAGAGCTCCTGAAATTGCTCGTTGGTCAAAGTCACCGACATGTTTTCGTTTCCACGATGACTTCGTAACCAATACTGATACTGATCTGCAGGCTCCGTGATTGACGAGCAATAGCAGTCACCAATGAATCAACAAATTTTAGTTTTAATGTACTTACAGTAGTAAAATGTACAAAACTTTCTAGAAGCGTGCAGAATTTGGCGAAATTTTCTTGCACCTTCACTCACAATTCACGTTCAGTGTTCACGACAAAAGTCACTTGATCACTAACAATGCGAATATCACCAGAACACGTTTAATGTTCAACAGAGTTCGATACCGGGCGCGGTGAAACAAAGTTCAATCTTGTGCACAGCGAACAGAGTTCAATGCCGGGCACAACGAAACAAAGTTCAATACCGGACACAGCGAAACACAGTTTAAAATCGGTCACGGTGAAACAGAGTTCAATGAATTGTAAATTATAGACGCCCGACAACTGAGGTCATTAGCGTCTAAAACAATAAATGTAAATAAAAACAAAAGCAAAATCAAAATCAAAAATTGACACACAACAAAGCAAAACAATCACAAGTAGAAATAAAATGTGTCATACAATACAATGTAGTAAGATATAAAGTAAAAAATCATAAAGGCTGTAAAGGGGCCCAAATGTACAAAATAAATAAAATCAAATAAACCGGTCAAGACCGGTTTCTTTTAAAAATCGAAACAGCAGATCGACATTGTCAGGATCATTTCCTAAAACAACCGACAGATCACCTGACAATCCGATCTGCTGTCGTGTGTCCCTAAACTGGACACACTCAATTAAAATATGCGAGACGGTAACACGAGTGTCACTCGTCTCACAGAGGGGCGGATCCTCACGAGCCATTAAGAAACCATGTGTCAATCTACAGTGACCGATGCGCAGCCGTGTAAAGACCACTTCCTCCCACCTGGAGGGACGGCAAGATGTGAACCATGGGTCAACTGTAGATTTTATAAATTTTAATTTGTTTTCATCGACAGCACTCCATTCATCCTTCCAGAGCTGCTGAACAGCTGAAATCAGTACGCTCTTGAGGTCGTCACCGATAACGCAAAATACACTCTGACCGTTATTTGCAGCGTCCTTAGCTGCAGTGTCAGCTAGTTCATTGCCAGCAATTCCCATGTGGCCGGGAACCCAACAAAACCGGACAGTGGTTCCACCTCTTTTCAAAGAGTACAATTTGTCCTGAATTAAACAAATAAGAGGGTGGCTGGGATAGGAACGCTGCAATGCCTGAAGAGCACTCAAAGAGTCGCTGCAAATAACATATTTGTTCGGACCGTGCAAATGTCTCAAGGCCTGCAAAATTGCATATAACTCTGCAGTAAAAATACTGCACTCTTGAGACAACTTGTATCCAAAACTGTCGTTATCGGTGACGAACGCGCAACCAACTCGGTCGAGAGACTTCGAACCATCCGTGTAAACGGAACGGCAGTCTCGATTCCGATCCAGCCATGCCAGGAAAAGCTGGCGATAGAGCTCTGGAGTTGTTGTGCATGAATGGAAAGTGACATGTCGATGACAGGCTCAGGAATTAGCCACGGAGGTACAGAATTACGGCCGACTTTTAAAGTTCTAGGAAGTGCCAACGGAAGTTCATCTAGGAGAAGAGTCAACCTGATACCTAGAGGACGTGTTGCATTTCTTCTCCGTCTATACAGAGAAGAAAACCTTGGTTGAAATACGCAACTGTAAGTTGGGTGATCAGGTTGACTACGGAGCTTAGAGACGTAGGATAGCATATTGCGTTTCCGCCGGATGTTCAGCGGAGGCTCTCCGCATTCAGCGGCAATGCTAACAACAGGACTGGATCGGAACGCTCCGGTTGACAAACGTATTCCGGCGTGATGAACAGCGTTTAACGTCCTAATGTACGACTCACGCGCCGAGTCGTACACAGTGCTACCGTAATCCAATTTAGACCGTACGACTGCACGATAAATTCGTAGCAAAACCGTACGGTCTGCACCCCACGTGGTGCTGGATAAAATTTTTAAAATATTCAGGGAAGACATCGACTTCCTCTTTAAAATATTAAAATGAGCCTTCCAATTCAACGACCGGTCAAAAGTGAGTCCTAAAAATCGAGCAGTGTCTTGTACAGAAATCAAAGTGTCATATAGATATAAGAATGGTTCTTGATAACAACTACGAATGCGGCAAAAGTGCACACACTGGATTTTCCCCACAGAAAATTTAAACCCATTGTTGGTTGTCCAGTTCTGAATGCTATTAATGGCCAACTGCAGGTGACGTTGTGCAGTGCGAATGTACTTTGACGAGCAGTAGATCGCCAAGTCGTCAACGTAAAGCGATGACTCTACAGATGACGGAATGCTGTCAATTATGCCATTAATAGCGATGGAAAATAAAGTGACACTAAGAACCGAACCCTGTGGGACACCATTCTCCTGTACAAAGACACTAGACAAAGTGTTGCCGATACGGACTTGGAAGTAGCGCTCGAATAAAAAATTATTTATAAAATTCCCAAGATGTCCTCTGATACCCCAATTATGTAGTGTTCGGAGTATTCCATACCGCCATGTAGTGTCGTAAGCCTTTTCAAGGTCGAAAAAGACCGCTACCAAGTGCTGCTTGTTAAGAAAAGCGTCCTGTATTTCGGACTCTAACCTGACAGATGATCCATAGTTGAACGGTGCTTACGAAATACACACTGGGCATTCGTGATCAATCGTCTGGATTCAAGAATCCAAACCAATCGTCGGTTGATGTTCGAGGAGTTTTGATAAACAGCTAGTCAGTGAGACAGGACGATAACTTGATGCTTGTTTCCGGTCTTTACCGGACTTCAACAACGGCACTACAATAGAATTACACCAAGCGGTAGGAAACGTATTGGTGTACCAGATTAAATTAAACATCTTGAGAAGGAATATCGATCCGGAGGGAGGTAGCTCTTTCAAAAATTGGTAATGAATATCGTCAGATCCTGGAGAGGTATCATGGCAATCATGCAAACTCGACTGCAGTTCCCACGAGGAGAAAGGTACGTTGTAGTTCTCCTCATTTTCTGAGGAAAAGTTTAATGCAACTTGTTCTGCTTGATTTTTCTGAGCAGAAAAATTCTCGAGATAGTTGGCGGAACTCGAAACTTTTGCATAGCATGAACCCATGTAATCGGCGATTTCTTCAGGTGCTGTAAATATGTCATTTCCCATTACCAATCCAGAAATATAATTAAAACTCTGTTTTCCAGAGATCCTCCGAATTTTTTCCCACACCTCGCGAGCGGGAGTATAATTTCTTACAGTGGAAACAAACTCACTCCATGACTGCTTCTTACTCTCTGCTATGATACGTCTGGCAATGGAACGCTTTTGCATGAAAATAATACGATTTTCATCCATCATATTATTTTTGAAATGACGGAGAGCTTTACGACGTTCACGGATGGCATCCCGACAAGCCTGATTCCACCAGGGAACAGGCACACGTCGCGGTGTTGTTGACGTGCGTGGGACTGCAGCTAAAGCCGCCTCGATGACCGCATCCGTAAAATGCTCTACGGCAGCATCAACATTGCCAAAGTTCATTTCGCCGATATCAAGCGCTTCTTGGAACCGTGACCAATCGGCTTCTTTAATTATCCACTTTGGGGAGCGTCTTTCATCCATATGGAACGAAAGAAGCCGACAAATGATTGGGAAATGGTCACTGCTACAAAGATCGGCATTTACTTCCCATTCACAGGATGGGGCGATAGAAGAAGAGCAGAGAGTAAGATCGATAGTTGAAAATGTCCCACTTGCTGCCGAGAAATGTGTATTGGAACCTGTGTTCAATATAACCAAGTTTTGATTTAGAATCAACGTCTCCATTAGCCTTCCACGAGCATCCACATGATTGGAACCCCAAGTGGGATTGTGGGCATTAAAATCCCCCATTATGATAAAGGGGCGTGGAAGTTGGTCTATAACAGACGCAATTGTTGCGAGTGTCGGTTGTTCTGATGGAGGAATGTATATTGAACACAAAGTTACCGGATTCGGCGCATAAAGTCTGACAGCGATGACCTGTAAGTCAGATTGTAATGGAACATTTTCGGAAAACACATTATTTCGGACTAAAACTGCCACTCCGCCACTGGCACGTCCCACGAATGATTTATCTTTACGATAAATCGTAAAACCACGAAGAACCGGAGTGTTTGTGTCTTTCAAATGTGTTTCCTGTAAACTAATAGCAGTAGCATTATGGTCGTTAAGGAGGAGTTTTAATTCACTGAAATGAATATAAAAACCGTTCATGTTCCACTGTAAGAAATTGAATGTGTTAGTAAATAAAAAGTAACTACCTCATTTTTTTCCTCGCTGCATCAGACCGATGATGGGGAGGTCTGCTAATATCTTCGTCCATAGCAGAGTCTGCACTGCTGCTATGGTCGACGCGAGTACGTGTAATAGTCATTTTATGACTATTATCCCGGTTCAAGATAATCTTAGTTTTCTTGACCGGAGTTGCTTGACTCTTTTCAACAAGAGATTTGACAGGTGATTTCGCCTTTTTAACTGGCGATCGTGATCTACTATCTGGACTTATTTTGCTTTTGCTTTTATTTTGTTTTTTGGTAACAACTTTGGAACTGGAAATTTCGGTTTGTGTAGACATGTCACATGTCTGTGTTGACATGTCTACTTTGATGACAGGAACGGCAGCAATAGTTGCAAAGGAACAGATTCACGATATTTGCGCTTGGCCTCTACAAAAGAAATTTTTTCTTATTTCTTGGATCTTGAACTCCACTTTGTATTGTGGACATTCTCTAGATCTTGCAGAGTGGATTCCGTTGCAATTAACGCAATGCGACACCCTTTTGCACGGAATATCCTCATGCAAAGGTTGGCCGCAATTGTCACAGAGACTGGGAAAGCTACAGTTATTCTGCGAAAGTCCAAACTTTTGACATTTGTAACAGCGCAAGGGAGATGGTATATATTGACGTACTTTCAAAGAATAGAATGCTGCTTTTATTGATGGCGGAGGCTGCGGTGTACAGAACGTAAGAATATGAGACGGTGTAGGTACTAATTGACCATCTCTACGTGCGTGAATCCTATATACGTCTGTAACACCTTGATCTTTGAGTTCCTCTTTTATTGTTTCAACTGTACAATTAAGAAGATCGAAACAATAAATTATGCCTTTCGAGAAATTAAGCTGCTTATGAAGTTCCACTTTGACTGGTACACGTCTGTGCACATATCCACACCTTTTATATTTTTACATGCCATTACCTTTTCAGCTTGATGCTGCGAAGATGTTTCGATTAATAAAGATCCATCACGCAACTTTTTTACACTTGGAAAAGTTCCAAACAAGCCATCAAGATGTTTATTAATATAAAAAGGACTGTCACCGTTAAAATTTCCAGTTATTTTATTCATTAACAAGTATTTGTTACATGCAGTAACATTTGCCAAGTCATTACCAAATAATAAGTTCAAATTTTCATCTTTACGCCCTCTCTTAGAGGGAGGGCTGTTTAAAGGGGGAAAATGTTCCATAGTAAATGTATTATGTTCATCAAACGTGCTCCCCACCCACCACGGAGCCCAACAAGGGAACGATGACCGCAAACCGGTACAGAGCGCCAGGGCTACACGTTGATATAGTCAGCTCAAGAGACGGCGCCACTCCATCCAAAGACACTGGCTCACCCCGCCGGAATACTAAATAAACACGACGTTAGCCGATTGACTAGACTGGGTTAGGTCTAGCCGCCCGTTTACAGCGAAGCGGAGGCCAAAGCAGTGTGTTGGTGCACCCAAGCGAACCTCAACTGCCAGGATCCTCTTTTCCGCCTTACGGGTCACCGCGCACGGCAAACACGCAGGTGTACTATTAGGGACTACTACAAACAAAGGACAGCAACAAAAGTGTACCCATAACGGAGGGACAAAACCGCTAACAACAACAAAAGACGTAAGAACTGAAGAAGAAAAAAGTTGCGACTGTCCTTCCTTCATAATAGTCCCTAAATGAATCACCCAGCCGGGTACACAACCGACTGGTGCGTGCTCGGGTTTCCCTGGGTTCGCCAATTCCCAAAGAACATTGTAATGCAATTGTGATAAACAACGACATTCCAATGTTCCCCCTGGGGGCATAAGCTTACGAACATTTTTAACAAAAACAATATTCGTATTGTATTTTTTTTGTAGACCCTCAGACTGTACATGACGGCAAACTGATTGGGAAAAATGAAAATAACAACCAACAATTTCTGTCCAATCAAAGGTCGATTTAAAAGCATCCATATAAGCTTTTTCAAAATCAACCATCAACATTTCGGGGGAAAAATTTGGGATACTTTTCCGTAAAACTTTTAAAAATTAACATAAATGCTATTACTCTTATTCGGAGCCAATACAAACACTAATGGCAGTGATTTGTTATTTTTATAACCATGTATTACATATAGTTGGTAAAATATTGATGGTGCACATTTAAAAGTACCATCACTTAGCCACTGTTCACAAGTAATTCAAATTTTTTTCCGTTGTAAAAACCAAAAATCTATTTCTATTGCCGCCACTATCATAAAATAAAAATAATTCTCCTCCGTGGGTATATTCATCATTCAGAACAAAATCTCCACGACTTTGTGGATTGATAATGGGAGCAATGTTCTTTGTTCTAACACGTTGAACAGTACGAGCAATTGAAATTGCCTTTGTAACAGGTGATTTAGCTCCTTGCAGCACATTAGTTATTATATTTGCAGGTTTATCTGTACTTTCCGATGACTTTTGCTTAATTTTTTCCTTTAAAACCTTAGCCTTGATAGCTACAGCATCATTCGGATGATCATGAATTGGAACTGCACCAACGACATTATCTGCATAATTACACAATTTTAACAATAACAATCCACATGTTTCTTTGAAAAATATTGTCATGTTACAAATCTTATACATACCTGTGGGTTCTTCAGAATCAGTATGAATAATAACCTTATATTTTTGCGTAGTACACAACCATGTAGTTGAATTTTTATTTGACTTCTTTTTTCTGTAAACCACGCCATTATAAAATAACAATAATTTACCTTTTTGAGATTTAATAAATTTTAACGTCATTTTTTCTCAATAAAATACACCACTGGCTCGATAATTAACAATTTTGGTAGAAAACAGTATTAATCGATGCTGATCATCGCATCATGCAACCGATCACCCCTACCTACAAATAGACTCTTCCTAAAACCTAACATCCATGATAAAATAGATAGTTGTGAAATAAACCAATAGACTTTTAAGTTTCAAATTCTAAAAATAATGTATTTAAATTAACATTTATTTATTAACATGATTTTTAATAGAAATTTTGAACTATTTTGATATTTTGTCACAGAGATATATGGTCGCGGGGATTTTTTGACGGGAAATATTTTGTCGGGGATTTTTTGTCCGGGGATATTAACGCGTGTCACCGACAGCTTTTGCATGTAGTTTTAGTACGAATTTCTTTCTTTTGTTTTGAACAGTTGTAACATTTAATTCTTTTTTTACATAAACCAAGCAATGATAGATATACGTGGCTGAAAAAATCATTATTTTATTTTTAACAAAAATAGGTCGACAGTGTTTACGTCTTTCAACTCCTGCCAATATCCGAACCGCAGCCTTTTGTAAAGTAAAAATTCTCTTGGTAGAAGATGCTCATCCCCAAATTAGTATACCATGGAATAATGAGTTGTAAACAATACGTGCTGCTTCATCAGTAACCGAATGTTTTATTCGTCTTATAGCATATATCGCACTAGTTAATTTTTTGCTGAGGTAATTTATGTGCTGATCATATTTTAGCGATGGATCTAATACGATACCTAGGAATTTAACATTTATATTTTTACACTGATTTTTCATTTCAAATAAGACTCTTCCAGTCTTACTCGTATTTAGAGACAATTTGTATGTAGAAAACCAATGTAAAGCCTTCGTTTGAGTATCATCTGTTTTAGAAAAAGACGTTTCTTCCAAATTAGTGGTGTCATCAGCAAAGAAGTATGTTGTGGATGGGTTCATATAATTTGCCAGATCATTAATGTACTCGTAGATGATAAATAAAATTGGTCCAAGAATGGATCCTTGTGGAACACCGTTTCTAATAATCTGTTTGCTTGACGTACTATCTCCACTAGTTACAAACTGATGTCTGTTCCCAAGGTAGGATTTGAATATATACGCTTATTAAGTTTTAGTGTCATCTATTAGCATACTTATGAAATAAAAATTATTACTAGCATACTGAAAATACGTTTTCGTGTTTGAGCCGAGTAACCCCGAGCCTCACCGTCGGGTGTGGACAATTCACTTTCGTTCACTACCCAGGCAAAGCGCGCCTAAGGAAGTTTTCACTTCAAAAATTGTATTTAATTTGTACAAACCACATGATCAGGTAATATTACATCAGAACAAGATACACCGGTAACCATAAAAGTATATATTTGTACCGGTCTTCGATATTCCTTAGTCCTTACCGGAAAAACCCCCGTGAAAAGCGTGAAAATTCTGTGGAAAACTGTGACGGGGGGCGTTACGCTAGCAGTCGACCGCGAGGCTGTTATTGGGAGGCGGGGCAGCTGAGATACCGGGGATAGAAAACCCGTGAAAAGCGTGAAAATTCTGTGGAAAATGGCGAGCAGTCGACCGCGAGGCTGTTATCGGGGGGCGAGGGAGGGCTAGAGTAACTAGGGGGCGGGGCAGGTATATAATGTTCGTGATAAACCTATGACTAAATCGAACATTTTGGCCGCTACTTTTACATATGGGCAATTTTCGTTCATCGCCCGGTGTATTTTAAAGGGGTTATCCCCAACCCTCCATTCTTCTAGTGTTATCCGACAACCACAACATCTGATCGCGTCAGATGGTTGCGCATCATCAACCATGCGATTTCCTGATAATAAACAAAAGAAAAAAAATTATAACGACTATAAATTAACATATATCGATGAATGGACTTATCTTTTTTTAACAATGTAACAACAAAACAAGATCATACATTCACACACACACACACACATACATGAGTTTGATAGTATTCAAAAAAATTTTATAAATGATGAAAGAAGTCATCTTCAAACATAAATTATATTTAAAAAATATTTATAAATTAAAAAAAAATGTCAAAAAAAGAATGTGAATGAACTTTATAATATTACACACTTAAAGATAGTTTTATTTATATTGAACACATCCGCCGAGGTATTTAGAATCTTCATAGTGAAAAACTGATGAAATTAATGAAACCATTCCCAAAATTGCCAACATAAAATCATTTATTTAGATGATGATAAGCAGCTTTCGTAACCTTAAGTTACATCTTCAGATCAAAATCATTACTTAAAATATAAAACATTTAAAAGTAAAAAATTCAGACATTCTTTCAAACAATTTCAAGTTTTTGTTGCGACGAATCATACTTAGAAATAAATATGATGTGTAAAGATAAACATTATCACTTAATTTATTTTGTCTGCCATAACTTGTAATAACAATTTAATTTCATTTTCGAAACAATTCATTTTTTTAAGCAGCATAACGTCTAAAATATAATTTATTATGTAATCAAACTCAAATCAGTTACACTTCAAACATACACAAAAATAAACAATGAAAATTTTTTTCAACATCACTAACTTTGAAAAAAAAAAAACTAAAAAAAGAAGAAACAAATTAATAATCAACTCACCGACATAATAAAACCCCGCCTGTGCGAAACCTCTGGCCCGCGATTTTAGGTGTTCAAATGATCGATAGCGTCCTTCGCAAGTGTTGTACTGCAGTTCCATCGTAAGAATGTTTGTATAATGAATTTTTTGAGAAGATGCGCCATTGTTTATATACAATTCGAAAAACGAAAGTATCTGTTTCTTTTTGGTGGGCGGTGTTTCAGTTAAAATTTTAGTGGGAAAAAAAATTATTCTTTTTGGTGGGCGGTGTTTCAGTTAAAATTTTAGTGGGAAAAAAATTATGCACCCCCTATTTCTCAGAATCTAAAGTGACCGTGAGATAAACTAAAATTCAAGATTTAATTTCACTTCGATATCAGCGACTTTTATTATTATGGGTAGGTACAAATAATATTTCAAAGCAAGTGGACATCAAAATCTATTCAGACATGGGGGTGGTTGCAACTCTTGTAATGAACATAACTTAGTCAATTTATGACAGGGTTCGATCATAAAAGAGATAAAAAGGACAAAACGTACATATGTCATAGAACGCACGCACCACTCTGTTTAAGTAAAGATGAAACAAATTATAATAATTATATGAATTAATTAATATTCAATCGTTTAAGCATTTTTTTCTTCAAAATTAATTTTTTTTTTCACAAAACTGATTATAAAATCATCAATTACAATAAGTAGATCAATCATTTGTTTTTGTTGGTGTACAATCTAATGTTTTACATGACAGTGAGTTTCACAACAACATTAGACTGCTTTTGCATGTATAAAAACTGTAATTATCTTATCACATCTAAAGTCATTGTCAAATCAAAAAAAAAATGATCAAGTTTTTGTGCAACCGAGCATTAGTTTATTTGATGAGCTTGTCAATATGTTTCGGTATATTATTTTCATTGGTTTCACGATTTCGAACGATATGTTTATTAACAAATAAATGTTTCTTATTTAAGACAAATTTAATTGGAAGTTATTGTAATGGGTCCGAAAATCGAAATCAAAAAGAAAAAAAAAATTTTTATGTTTCAAGGTCACTACACTATTTTTACACTACTTTTAGAAAGATGTCTGTGTGTGTGTGTGTGTGTGTACGTACGTACGTACGTATGTGTGCATTTCTTTCTAAGACGACATCTCGAGAATGAAAAATGATATCGACTACGTTAGGGTGCCAATCGACGCGTATTAACGTAAATATGATCTGAAAGAATTTTTTTCAAAATCGGTTCAGCCGTTCTTTTTTCTTAACCAAATAACCTCTAAAAAAGTAGATTTTACACAATATCTCGCGAATAAAAAATTATATTGACTTCGTAAGGGTGTCAATTGACGCGTGTTAACGTCATTTTAATCCGACATAAATTTTATAAAAATCGGTTCAGCCGTTTTTTTTTTTTTTTTTTAATTATTGTTAAAAATAAATAATAAATATGTTTTAATGATTAAAATGATTACTTTTCTGTGTAATATCTAATTTAATTATTATTATTAAATATTTATCAAACTGGGAAGTTCGTCGTGTGGACCTCAAGGGTCGCACTTTAGTCCTAACAAACGACCCACCTCACGGCTTGTTATATATGTTATTTAGTGGACTATTTCAAAACTATATGTGATCAGTCAGACAATTTGTAGGGGTCAAACATCCCCCAGACATAAAAAAAATTCTGCCGTGAGTATGAGCACGAGGGTACTATGCATGCGTTTCAGAACGAGCGACTGATGTAAATGAAAATCTTCAATAATAACTTAATAGTATTTAAATATATAATTGAAAATTTATAAAAGTAACAATGAGCTGCATTCAAATTTTCAGCAAGTGTAGTTTTAATATTTACCGATTTCCGTTTATAGTACAGTAAATGAAAGGAAATAATCACCCAATGTCGCAATCCCATAGAGCTGGATTTTTCACAGATGGTAGAACACCTTTAGACACGTATTTTTACTAAAGTCCCCGGTTATCAACCTTGTGCTTCCCCCGCCATCCCCTCTTGAATATAATATTGCAAGCCTTTCGGAAGCCTTTTTCGAAAAATCTCAGAAACGGTCGATTTAAGCGAATCTTTCAAAATACACATGTTCAGAAAGCAAAAAATGCCCTAAATAGTGATTTTTGTCCTATATTGATATCTTTAAAAATTTAGAAGCTGTGCTATAAACGTAAATCGGTAAATATTAACTATACTTGCTGAAAATTTTAATGCAGCTTATTGTTACTTTTATAAATTTTCAATTATATATTTAAATATTATTAAGTTATTATTGAAGATTTTCATTTACATCAATCGCAGTTTAAATTTAATAAAGCCATGTTCACATAGAAATCTCGCTCGCTCTGAAAAGCATGCATTGGTCTCTCGCGCTCATACTCACGGCAGAATTATTTTTATGTCTGGGGGATGTTTGGCCCCTACGATTTGTCAGGCTGATCACATATAGTTTTGAAATAGTCCCCTAAGTAACATATATAAAAATCAAGCGTTGGAATATAAGTAAAGTTCAATTATTTTTTTGGAAGCTTTAAAGCGTCTGGCGGAAGTTATGGCCGACGGGAAGTGTCTGGCAGTGCTGAATATTATTTTGTAATAATATTCTACAAAACATATATAAAAATCAGCCATTAGAATTTAAGTGAAGTGAGCCTTATTTTTAGTCACCTTTCTCACCCCGTACCTGTAGATTGGCCGTCTACCCAACTTAGCAGGTACGCATAAGTTCAAAGTACATAGGAACACTCCTCTATTCCTCACATTTTGTCTTTTAGAAAGTAAGTTACGTCTGGGAGCCCTGGGATCTTACTCTATATTAATGTTGACTCAAAAAGACACAGCAATACCGAAACTAGACAGCGGGAAGTTTCAGGGATGGCCTACAGGATCAACCGTTTTTCAATATTTTTTTTATTTTATACAGCCTCATTGTGTAATTTACATACAGTGCAGGTCTAAAGCGCCTCCCCCCAATCTTAACTTTTGAACGAATTGAATTAGAGACTTCGGACAAACTTGAGGTAAAATCTTATTGCATAAATTATCTTTCGAAAATAAATTTGTTTAGGCGCGCACTGTTTTTATTTGTATTTTATTGATTTATAAATACAAATTAAGCTAAAAAGACGAGATGTGGTTCGTTTCAATTTATTTTAAAGCAACATTATATTTCTACAAGGTATATCTTTTTAATTATTCAATTTACGACAAAAAGTATCAGTGGAGAATTTCATTCTAAACAAAAAATCTCTCTAAAAATTTTCTGTAAGATGTACCGTTACGGAAATACAGTGCAAAACCTGTTAGGACCCTTTTTTCAAGATGGCGGCCAAATGTGGCGGTCGCCGACCCCGAAAAGTCAATTTTAAACTTACACCGCTCCCCTCTCCTAGCAACGAAAAAAACCTTGTCTTAGCCAACATGCAAACTTAGACTAAAAAAATGTAATATTTCAATGGACTATTTTCGGATTTAGCCAGATCTTAATTCGTCTGGAATATCTGATTTCCTTTTAAAAAACTCATTCTCAGGAGTCAGGGGTGGATTAACCAACAGGCAATATAGGCAGTTGCCTTGGGCGGCAAATTATATTAAATATGAACTAAGAAAACTTACCGAGCTCTGGTTTCATTTTTTTTGTGCCGAACACAGGCGACTCATATTTTGGCTGTAAAAAAATGACACATGATAATTTAAGTCGATTACAAGGTTACATTAATTAATTAATAGTGATGAAACGATTCCGGTTTTTACGATTACGATTAACAAGCCAATATAATCATACGATTACGTTTGCTAAAACTACAAGAAACAACAATGGGTGCGTTCCACTTGGCGACTAGTGCGCCCACTACGCTCACGCCTTATGGCCGCGCTTATTACGTTTGGTCGTTGTAGGCGTTGCGATCGCCAAGTGGAACGCACCCATAGTTAACTTTTAGATGCATTTAATATAGTGTTGCAACGATTCCTGTTTTTATGATAATGAATAACAAATCAATATTATAACCGTATTAGTTCAGCACGTATAACAAGGCAAGAAACTTGGTGTTTGCAACCAATGTAAACACGTGTTGCAAACGTTAAGTTTCATAATATCGAGTAACTGCATATTATTTTTCACGACTCTATTGACAGTTCGATTTGAGGTAGTACCTACAATTTGGGTGTGTCTGGTCATTTTGACGTTTATGAATAATATCTGGGTGCCGAGCTTTGCTCGGATGAGTTCAATAAAAATAGTACTTGTATGCTGTGAGATATTATTTTCTCAGAATATTATTCCGAAACGAATTTATTTCTGAAACGTAATTTAAAATAATTGTTTCTGTTGAATATTTTAACTACCTATGTGTATTTTTAAGCGTAAAAACTAAGTATCAACTTGAATCAAGCATTTTTTCCTGTAAATATTATTTAGGTCGCCATTTTCAAATCTACCGCCGTTATTGTTTTGTTGACTGAAGAACTCGCAAAAACCGATTTTCATAGATTGAATATCTTGTAAAAATATTCGAATCAGATGAAATTTTGCTCGCCCGTTGCCATTTTAACAATCCAATTTTAAGCATTGATACCAAATATCAACTTTATCGAAGTACTTTTTCTCTGTGATGTCATCTTAACAACTTCCAGTAAATTTCAAATATTTTTTTTGCATAGGTACCTACTGAAAAACTCACAAAAATCGATTCTTTTAATAACAAACGTCAGACTATAACCTGCGCAAAACTTTTTTTGCATGTATCTTCACCATAGTTTTTAAAAATCGATGTGTTTTTACACAGACCCGCGGCGCCAGAAGTGCGGCCCTTTGGGCCGCCGTTTTGTTATTATTTACATATTGTGCAAGACACTTCTTATATTAGTGTTCAATTACAATTTTAACACTTGTGATATATTATATAAAATCTATATGTAGAAATAGACTTCGAATCAATCTGACTTTAATTGAGCGAGTTATAATAAATAAAAAACACCTTTTTTTAATTGCTCCCTTCTGGAACCAAAATTCCTACCTAGATCGATTTCTCGCCCCAAAAAATCCCCATTCTGTAAATTTCATCAGAATCGTTAGTCGTTTTTGAGAAAAAAAGGTCTAGGTAAGATTATACGTCATACTACATTTAACGTACATACCTATACATATTTTTATATAGGTAATATAAAAATAACATACCTATTTATTTAAATTTTATCTAAAACTACTTACATAATTATGTTTAGATTTTATTGTTGCTATTTTTTTACTTTTCAAATAATTACTGATTATTTTAATAAGTTAAAGATTGACTGTCAGAGTAATTTTGACATAAATAATGAAAATAGTTTGTTTTTTCCAAAGCCTACTCACAATACGACACGGTTTTATGACGTTAAAAAAACTGTTTTTTAAAATGATAAAATCGATAAGAAAACGAATTTTTCCAGGGATGAGACCTAGCTAAATCGATTTTTTGCCCCCCGAAACCCCTTTTCGGTAAATTTGATCAAAATCGTTAGAGCCGTTTTCGAGAAAATATTTATATAGATACATAGAAACATATATACAAGATTTACTCGTTTAATAATATAGGGATTGAGTATATGCGAAATCAATATCGCTCCTTCTTAATTTAAAGTTTTCGAAAATTATATGCGGATCCAACCGCTCTGTCTCCCTCTTAACAACGTTAAAAAACAGAGAGAAACAACCATCATTCGCTAAATTGCGTTTGACGCGGAGTGGAGGAAAAAGTTTAGCGATTATGTTTGTATATTTATAACTTCTATCACCTGCTATTTGAGCCGATGACTTATTATCGCGTTTGTGAGCGTTCGTCAAGAGCAGCAATGATCTGTACGTTTTCAAGTCATTTGCGTTATAATCTAGAGGTTTTTTCTCAAACAACAACTGGGTGAGTCCATCCGTTAAATTAAATTTTCGAGTTTCGTCCACGATCAACACTCTGTTTACAATCGATATGGGTTTAAATCCCATCATATATTTTCCGTTTTCATCGCGTCTTACACCGAATCTATCGGTTCTGCGTGCATCATAGAACAGAATGCAATCGTTGGCAACGCATTCATCTTCTTCGTTTTTTTTTTCAACTATCATACTGATAATATTATAAATATTTACTGATTGTCGATTCAACAGATATAGAACTGATATCGAACTACTTCACATCTGCTATCGAACAGTTACACAATTGCAACACAACTGCTGTCGATTAGCCCGGTAACTAGTACACAACTGATATATCGAACCACACTGAAACAGCCATCGATCAGGTCTAAAACTGGTGACTAGCACGCAACTGATATATTAATCAGCTCAGAAACAGCTAACGAACAGGTCTAAAACCGGGAAACAAGCGGTTGTAGTTCTATCGACGAACAGACAATGAACTGATGATTAAAATGTGGACAAAATCCGCTATTTATAGGGTATTGCCAGAGAACTGCCACCTAGCGGCTCTAAAACTAAAAGCAAATTGTCATGCGACCGATGATGAATAGACTTTGGACCGATGTTGAAAAAAAATGTATGTAAAAACCGCTATTTTATAGGGTATAGGATAAAAAGAAAAACCGTGTATAACTAAGGCCTGAATATCTTTTTATTCGTGTGACTGTTAAACTCGTTGACGCTCGTTCATTTATACATAGTATGGAATGATATAATTCACATTTTCTTTATGCACGCCTTCTCTCTCGATAACATCTAAAACGGACCTATAACGTTGATTGTGTTGTGAAAACGGTAAATAAGCTGGTTTATTAAATTATATGTTCGCATTAACAAAACCATCAGTCGTCTTTTAACTACAAAGCTAGCAACATCAACAGCAACAACGTTCGCGTTGCCCGTTTATATATAATACCTAAAATCAAACATATATTTGTTTCAACTGAAGTGACATTGATACTTTGTTATTTTTTTTGTATACGTGAGTGATTGTCCAGTGCCAATTATTATTATTTGAAAAGATGGATCAATCGTCTACTTCGGTCAACGATCAGCAGAAACAGCAACAAGTAAACCCGACGGAGGAGAAAAAGTACTCTTGTGAACATTGCGAGAAGATTTTCAAATCTACGATTGCTCTTCACAGACACGCGAACAAGGTCCATGCAGACCACGAGTCCGACAAGAAGAATAAAAAAATGTTTGGCAATGTAAAACGCGTACAACGAAAATTAATCTTTGAAAACGCAAAGAAACACGAGCAGAGTATGGATGATGAAATAAAAAAAACATTCTGGGAAACGAAAAACTCAAAACGTAAACTGTTTTATGAAAATATATGCGATTTCGATGAGAGTGACGGTGACAACGCGCTAAAGAAAATACGTTATGACTACAGCTCGGATGCAGATGAGAGTAAGATGAAGAACGAAGAAGGCGATTTGATTATCGACGTCGACGAAAACAATGACATTGATGATGATGAGAACGATAACGAAGAAAAAAACTGTTGCCGATTTGGATTTTTTATATGCATTAAACAGCTATGGCGCAATGCTCTATCGAAAACCGTTCACCCACATCAAAAATCTAGAAGTTGATAAAAAATATCATATATTATCAGTGTTTATGGTCACCGAATCGAAAATTGCGGTTGAACTAGACGATTTCAACGTATCACTACCGAAAAGATTCACCAAAATGCCACAACCACTCGTCGATTATCTTTTGCGCAGTGAAAATCTAGCATTGATCTACAAAGGCCGCGATCAAACGAAAAAGACAAGATATCCCGGACTTCTCATTGAATTTACTCATTGGTCAGATTAACATAGTTAAAAAAATAATGTTTTAAAACTATACAAATTATGAAATTGTAATTTTCATGTATTTATAAAAAAAATCTGTATTGTTAATGGAATCAATAAACCAGTTTTAACTGAAATATTTTATATCAAGGTATTTTTTATTTATTTTTTTTTATTACGATTTTTTACCTGAAATTTAAGTAGTTAAATAAAACAATGTACATTTCTACTCAAACAGACTGTGTGTGCGTTCTATGCAATAGAGAAGCTTTTTTAGTCACATCCTTATCATGAATTTACTTAAATTATGAACAACAAACTTATATACAGTGTAACTTTAATATAACGAGCATCAATATAACGATTTCCTCGATTTAACAAATTTTTCGAAATCCCCTAGAACTGCCCGTAAGAGCTATTGCACTTTACATTACGAATACATTTGTCAAAATATAAATATAACCTTTACATAACGTATCTTATATCAATTATTCACACTCAATTCAACAATAATTCATGTCTCGACAGGTTCAGACACGTTACATTTTTCGTAAGAAAATCATTGTTGTTTGATGCTAAGTAATGTAAACACTGCTGTTTGTCACTGTTGTTAGTTTTAAAGTTGCTATGGCTGAGAAACGAAAAATGTGTTCCTTAACCTTGTTAAAACGAATCGCAGTCCAACCTAACCTCTATATAACAATCCTCATCGTAACAAATTACTTGGTATAACGAATATTTTCTAATTCCCTTCAGTTTTTTAAAATTAAGGTTGCACTGTCTATTATGTATTTCTAAATTTTCTCTCATATTACCTCATAGTTATACAATGAACTCTGTAATATTATAAGAATAGCGTATTATTTTTTTCTCTTTTTCACATAAATTTACTAGTTTTATGAGCAGCTAAGCGTTAATCATAGTTTTTGAATTTCTTTTTTTATTATGATTTTTTACCTGAAATTTAAGTTTTTAAATAAAACAATGTCATACACTTTTCCAAAAAATGTTTTAATTTATTTATTGAATCGTACACACAAACATAAAATACATTAATAATACATAATAATATATGAAATGAGCATTGTGTTTAATTTATTTATTTATTTGCTAAATTGTGAAAAAATATGTGTTAACAATGATAATAAAAAATTACTCTCTCTATAAAAAGTTTGCTTATAAATTAGGAGATATTTATTCACTTCTATCCTATATATTATATGTTTCATCATTACGACTGATTAATCTTCTTCTTTCTTCTCGATCTTATTATCAGCGCAAAAATCCAGTATAGGTGTTGTATTCTGATAGCTTCCAACTTTAACTTCTCCTCTGTAAACCAGACACACGTCGCTTAGACTCATAACTTCTTCCTTTCGCTCTTCGAGCAGCATTTTTTGAAAACGTGTTGGTAGTATAAAGATACTTTCTTCACCTACTAACACAACTGATATTTTTCTCCCAAATTTAGTATTGATTGTTTGAAATTTTACTATTTTATAAGAATGATTTTTTTTCAATTCGCTAAATTTTCGAAACGATGACTTGTTCGTTGACGACGACGACGAAGTTGATGTAGATAGACCGAATTCTTTTAAAAATTCCATCTGAAAATAGATAATAAACGTGATAACTTCCATATTATATGTGAGAATGTAATCAAAAAACAATAATGATTTTACTGTTGTGTTTGTACGCTTTCAAATAAATGAAGATAAACGAATCCTTCGTGGACTAACATAATATAATATTAGTGGGGCCGCCAAGCGACGAATCCAACTTCAACCTTGCATTTTGTGATAGAGAGATGCCACTTGGTACGAATGTTGGTCGCACCCATATCTTCATTTTAAGAGGTGAAGGCATTTTGGGCCCCGCGACCGGGCCCCTAGACAGGGTGGTTGCGTAACTTTCAGGGGCAAAACGCCTGTAACTCAGCAACCGCTCCTTGCACAGCCCTGGGGGTAGTCTCATTGGATTCAGCGTACTCAACTTCATACGAGACGGCCCTCAGACTAACTCCTAAATCTTCACCAGCCCGCGTATAGGGGTGAAATACAAGTAGTCCATTAAAATTTTAAATTTTCTTAGGCTACGTTTGCATTTTGGGTAGAACAAGGTTTTCTTTTTCGTTGCGTGGGGGGAGCGGTGTAAGTTTAAAAATGAGTTTTCGGGGTCGGCGGCCACCCCATTTGGCCGCCACCTTGAAAAGGGGGTGAAGTGGGGCCGTTAAGTGTGTAAACCATGCACGACGTGATAGAGAGATGCCACTCGGTACGAATGTTGGTCAGACCCATATCTTCACTTTAAGATGTGGAGCCATTTTGGGCCTCGCGACCGGGCCCCTAGACAGGTGATGGTAGGGGCCGTAAAGCGCCTATCTTACACAACGTGGTAGAGTGATGCCACTCGGTACGAATGTTGGTCAGACCCATATCTTCACTTTAAGATGTGGAGCCATTTTGGGCCCCGCGACCGGGCCCTTAGACAGGTGATGGTAGGGGCCGTAAAGCGCCTAATCTTGCACGACGTGATAGAGAGATGCCACTCGCTACGAATGTTGGTCAGACCCATATCTTCACTTTAAGATGTGGAGCCATTTTGGGCCCCGCGACCGGGCCTCTAGACAGGTGACGGTTGGGGTCGTAAAGCGCCTAATCTTGCACGACGTGATAGAGAGATGCTACTAGGTACGAATGTTGATCGGACCCATATCTTCATTTTAAGAGGTGAAGGCATTTTGGGCCCCGCGACCGGGCCCCTAGACAGGGTGGTTGCGCAACTTTCAGGGACAAAATGCCTGTAACTCAGCAACCGTTTCTCGCACAGCCATGGGGGGTGGTCTCATTGTATTCAGCACACTCTCTTTTACGCTCTATTTTCATAGCCTGCTACCACGCGTAGCAGGCTAGGGCTCGTAATTTAATGCATACGTAGCCTAAAAGAATTTAACATTTCAATGGACTACTTGTATTTCACCCCTATACGCGGGCTGGTGGAGATTTAGGAGTTAGTCTGAGGGCCGTCTCGTATGAAGTTGAGTGCGCTAAATCCAATGAGACTACCCCCAGGGCTGTGCGAGGAACGGTTGCTGAGTTACAGGCGTTTTGTCCCTGAAAGTTGCGCAACCACCCTGTCTAGGGGCCCGGTCACGGAGCCTAAAATGCCTTCACCTCTTAAAATGAAGATATGGGTCCGACCAACATTCGTACCGAGTGGCATCTCTCTATCACGTCGTGCATGGTTTAAACACTTAACGGCCCCACTTCACCCCCTTTTCAAGGTGGCGGCCAAATGGGTTGGCCGCCGACCCCGAAAACTCATTTTTAAACTTACACCGCTCCCCCCCACGCAACGAAAAAGAAAACCTTGTCCTACCCAAAATGCAAACGTACCCTAAAAAAATTTAAAATTTTAATGGACTACTTGTATTTCACCCCTATACGCGGCCTTGTGGAGATTTAGGAGTTAGTCTGAGGGCCGTCTCGTATGAAGTTGAGTACGCTGAATCCAATGAGACTACCCCCAGGGCTGTGCGAGGAGCGGTTGCTGAGTTACAGGCGTTTTGCCCCTGAAAGTTACGCAACCACCCTGTCTAGGGGCCCGGTCGCGGGGCCCAAAATGCCTTCACCTCTTAAAATGAAGATATGGGTCCGACCAACATTCGTACCAAGTGGCATTTCTCTATCACAAAATGCAAGGTTGAAACGCTTAACGGCCCCACTATATAGAAGAACTCGAAACTGTTCACTGTTTGAAATTTTCATTACACCTCTTGTCACATATATACCGAAATATTATACCGTAGGTATATAAATATAAATTTTACATACCTTATTTATTTTCCAAATGTAAATTATAAACGTTTCTTCAGATATGGATACTTTAATGCGAATTGTGAAAATGACTGATTTTTTTTAAAAGTAATACGCGTTTTCAAAATGAATTTTTATTATAATTATTGATAGTTGGAAATATTATTTACACAAATTTAATGCGAATAATTTTTTTATTTCGTAGTTCAGGAAAAGAATAGTTCATAAGTAAACCAACTTCTCAATAAAACAATATAGTGATGCGATACGATTAAAATCTGCACAATATAGTAGCAAAATAGTGTGGCCGCAAAATGCACAAATTACTTTATGACCTGGTGTGCTTTCCAGATAAATATTAATTTCACATCTTTCGGGCGAAGGCTTTGTAGTAATATAAAAAAATAAATTTAAGATAAAAAATTAAACTCACCTTAGTATGAATGTATATTTCGTTCAGCGGAAAAGATTCTCGTATTTGCTGTATTTGTAAATTACAATTTTTTTAATAACAATTCAAGTTAAAACTGCACTGTTTAAAATTTCAATATTTTGAAAAAAAAATTAAAGTTGATTATTAAAGATGATATTAAAAAAATAATGAATTGTACGATAGAACGCAAGTGAACGCTGCAACGCGATAAATCGATCTGATGGTTTCGTGTGTAGATTTTCTTGCTTTTATATAAAAAATAACGCATTGAATTAAATGTGAACAATCTAGACAGCAATTAAAGAAAGAAATTTATTAGCTTTTTTCCCATAAAAAAGAAACATACCCTTATTAAAAAAAAGGATTAAATTATGTATGTATAAATTTTATAAGAAGGGTTTTTTATCTTTTTGGTTTGGTCAAGAGATGATAATCAATTCTAACAAGCCTTGTGTTTCCTTTCGAAGATGTTTACACCCTCATAAAAATATAACGTACATTAAAAAACTCCCGCTGATTTGAATTTCCCACCAGATTCGAGTCACATAATATCACAAAAACACCTGCAAATCTTAGAATTGATTTTATTTATTTTTTTTTCACCCTTCCAATAAAATATCAACTTTATTATGATATTACTAACGAATTTTTTTTTATGACTTTGGCTCTCACGGTCCGTAAGTTGGAATTCACAAAGCATCTGTACAATCTGAGAATTGATTGTATCATTGCACCTTGCAATAAATAACGTGTTTAGATATAACAATCACAATAAAAAAAAATCTTTTCGTTTTCCAAGAAATTACATAACATACAACTAATATGTCGTCATATTATCGAATAAATTTTGAATTGTGCATTACAACTGATAACTCTTTAAAAAAACATTGATGCTAAGTTTGTCATAACTAAATTATTAAATAGTTGTTTGCGATGCTAAATATGAAATTAGGTTGATTAAAACTATGCTTTGTTTTTTTAACAGCGTGTTTGTGCAACACAAGATTTTTAAATTAAATAAAGGTGAATTATAAATATATTTTTTTAAAAGATCATACAGTTCATGACTTCTTTTCTTCTTATTTGTACAGCGTGTCGAGCACTTTTCAATACAATGTAAATCCTTATATTATTGCTTCGCCTTTTTTCATCTTCGAAGGTTTTAAATTTGTCTTAAATAAGAAACATTTATTTGTTAATAAACATATCGTTCGAAATCGTGAAACCAATGAAAAAAAACTCGGGTCGCAGTGCCAAAACCCTGCCGACAATATAGTGTATTTGCTAATACTGCATTGTGGCTTTATTATGTGAACTTAAGTTTGTTTTTGAACAAAATAAAAAATTTAACCCCTTAATACATCCCTTAAAATAATATTTTTTTTCTTAATTTCAATAATATTATCAATGCAACATTTGTACCAAATTAAATACACCCTTCAGTAAGTAAATCACTATCCGCAAACCAGTGTTTTCATAAAAAAATTTTAAGTCCGGCCCTGTCGGGCCGATTTTATTAAAATTTTAACAGCACATTTTAATCTTTACTAAAGGGTTAAATTTCAATTTTGAAACGATTCTGAGAATTTTTTCGGTATTTTTGGGCCCAAAAACTTTTTTCAACCCCTAAATACTACCCTTAAAATGGTCCGATCGGGCCCATTTTAAATAGGCTTCGTGCGGTAATGGGTTCCAATGTGTGTACCAAATTTCGTTTAAATCGATTAAGTCTGTCAAGAGTTATCGTGTACACACATATATATATAAATATATATATATATAATGAATGAATTGTAGATTATAGACGCTCGACAACAGAGGTCATTAGCGTCTAAAAATAAAAAAAAATAAGCAAAAGGAAAACAAAAACAATAAAACCAAAGAAAAATCAATACAAAATCAAAAGTTGACACACAACAAAATAAAATCATAATAGGAACAAATAAAATGCGTCATATAATATAATGTAGTGATATAAAGAAAAAACCATTTAGGCTGTAAAGGGGCCTAAATGTATACGAATAAATAAAATTAAATAAACCGTTCAAGACCGGTTTCTTTTAAAAATCGAAACAGCAGATCGACATTGTCAGGATCATTTCCTAAAACAACCGACAGATCACCTGACAATCCGATCTGCTGTCGTGTGTCCATAAACTGGACACACTCTATTAAAATATGCGAAACGGTGACACGAGTGTCACACGTCTCACAGAGGGGCGGATCCTCACGAGCCATCAAAAAACCATGTGTCAATCTACAGTGACCGATGCGCAGCCGTGTAAGGACCACTTCCTCCCACCTGGAGGGACGGCAAGATGTGAACCATGGGTCAACTGTAGATTTTATAAATTTTAATTTGTTTTCATCGACAGCACTCCATTCATCCTTCCAGAGCTGCTGAACGGCTGAAATCAGAACACTCTTGAGGTCGTCACAGATAACGCAAAACACGCTCTGGCCGTTATTTGCAGCGTCTTTAGCCGCAGTGTCAGCTAACTCGTTGCCAGCGATTCCCATGTGGCCGGGAACCCAACAAAAACGGACAGTGGTTCCACCTCTTTTCAACGAGTACAATTTGTCCTGAATTAAACAAATAAGAGGGTGGCTGGGATAGGAACGCTGCAATGCCTGAAGAGCACTCAAAGAGTCGCTGCAAATAACATATTTGTGTTGACCGTGAACATGTCTCAAGGCCTGCAAAATTGCATATAACTCTGCACTAAAAATACTGCACTCTTGAGACAACTTGTATCCAACACTGTCGTTATCGGTGACGAACGCGCAACCAACTCGGTCGAGAGACTTCGAGCCATCCGTGTAAACGGAACGATAGTCTCGATTCTGATCCAGCCACGCCAGAAAAAGCTGACGATAAAGCTCTGGTGTTGTCGTACTTCGCGGATGAATGGAAAGTGACATGTCGATGACGGGCTGAGGAATTAGCCACGGGGGCACAGAATTACGGCCGACTTTGAGAGTTCTAGGAAGCGCCAAATGAAGTTCATCTAAAAGAAGAGTCAACCTGATACCGAGAGGACGTGTTGCATTTCTTCTCCGTCTATACAGAGAAGAAAACCTTGGTTGAAATACGCAACTGTAAGTTGGGTGATCAGGTTGACTACGGAGCTTAGAGACGTAGGATAGCATATTACGTTTCCGCCGGATGTTCAGCGGAGGTTCTCCGCATTCAGCGGCTATGCTAACAACGGGACTGGATCGAAACGCTCCGGTTGACAAACGTATTCCGGCGTGATGAACAGCGTTTAACGTCCTAATGTACGACTCACGCGCCGAGTCGTACACAATGCTACCGTAATCTAATTTAGACCGTACGACTGCACGATAAATACGCAGCAAAACCGTACGGTCTGCACCCCACGTGGTGCTGGATAAAATTTTTAAAATATTTAGGGAAGACATCGACTTCCTCTTTAAAATATTAAAATGAGCCTTCCAATTCAACGACCGGTCAAAAGTGAGTCCTAAAAATCGAGCAGTGTCCTGTACAGAAATCAAAGTGTCATATAGATATAAGAATGGTTCTTGATAACAACTACGAATGCGGCAAAAGTGCACACACTGGGTTTTACCCACAGAAAATTTAAACCCATTGTTGGTTGTCCAATTCTGAATGCTATTAATGGCCAACTGCAGGTGACGTTGTGCAGTGCGAATGTACTTTGACGAGCAGTAGATCGCCAAGTCGTCAACGTAGAGCGATGACTCTACAGATGACGGAATGCTGTCAATTATGCCATTAATAGCGATGGAAAATAAAGTGACACTAAGAACCGAACCCTGTGGAACACCATTCTCTTGTACAAAGACACTAGACAAAGTGTTGCCGATACGGACTTGGAAGTAACGCTCGAATAAAAAATTATTTATAAAATTCCCAAGATGTCCTCTGATACCCCAATTATGTAGTGTTCGGAGTATTCCATACCGCCATGTAGTGTCGTAAGCCTTTTCAAGGTCGAAAAAGACCGCTACCAAGTGCTGCTTGTTAAGAAAAGCGTCCTGTATTGCGGACTCTAACCTGACTAGATGATCCATAGTTGAACGGTGCTTACGAAAGCCACACTGGGCATTCGTAATCAATCGTCTGGATTCAAGAATCCAAACCAATCGTCGGTTGATCATTCGTTCGAGGAGTTTTGACAAACAGCTAGTCAGTGAAACAGGACGATAACTTGATGCTTGTTTTCGGTCTTTTCCGGGCTTCAATAACGGCACTACAATAGAATTACACCAAGCGGTAGGAAACGTATTAGTGGACCAGATTAAATTATACATCTTGAGAAGGAATATAGATCCGGAGGGAGGTAGCTTTTTCAAAAATCGGTAATGGATATCGTCAGATCCTGGAGAAGTATCATGGCAATCATGCAAACTCGACTGTAGTTCCCACGAGGAGAAAGGTGCATTGTAGTTCTCCTCATTTTGTGAGGAAAAGTTTAATGCAACCTGTTCTGCTTGATTTTTTTGAGCAGAGAAAACCTCTAGATAGTTTGCGGAACTCGAAATTTTTGCATAGCATGAACCCATGTGATCTGCGACTTTATCAGGCGACGTAATAATGTTATTTCCCATTACCAATCCTGAAATATAATTGAAACTCTGTTTTCCAGAGATCCTCCGAATTTTCTCCCATACCTCGCGAACGGGAGTACAACTTCTTACAGTGGAAACAAACTCACTCCATGACTGCTTCTTACTCTCTGCTATGATACGTCTGGCAATGGAACGCTTTTGCATGAAAATAATACGATTTTCATCCGTCATATTATTTTTGAAACGACGGAGAGCCTTTCGACGTTCACGGATGGCATGCCGACAAGCCTCATTCCACCAGGGAACGGGCACACGTCGCGGTGTTGTTGACGTGCGTGGGACTGCAGCTAAAGCCGCCTCGATGACCGCATCCGTGAAATGCTCTACAGCAGCATCGACATTGCCAAAGTTCATTTCGCCGACATTTAGCACTTCTTGAAAATGTGACCAATTAGCTTCCTTTATTATCCACTTCGGGGAACGACTTTCATCCATATGAAATGAAAGAAGCCGACATATTATTGGAAAATGGTCACTGCTACAAAGATCGGCATTTACTTCCCATTCACAGGATGGGGCGATAGAAGAAGAGCAGAGAGTAAGATCGATTGCTGAAAATGTCCCATTTGCAGCCGAGAAATGTGTATTGGAACCTGTGTTCAATACGACCAAGTTTTTATTCAGAATCAACGTCTCCATTAGCCTTCCACGAGCATCCACGTGATTAGAACCCCAAGTGGGATTATGGGCATTAAAATCCCCCATGATGATAAAGGGGCGTGGAAGTTGATCTAAAACAGATGCTATGGTTGCAAGTGTCGGTTGTTCTGTTGGAGGAATGTATATTGAACACAAAGTTACTGGATTCGGCGCATAAAGTCTGACTGCGATGACCTGTAAGTCAGATTGTAATGGGACATTTTCGGAAAACACATTATTTCGGACTAAAACTGCCACTCCGCCACAGGCACGTTCAACAAATGGTTTATCTTTACGATAAATCGTAAAACCACGAAGAACTGGAGTGTTTGTGTCTTTCAAATGTGTTTCCTGTAAACTAATAGCAGTAGCGTTATGATCATTAAGGAGGAGTTTTAATTCACTGAAATGAATATAAAAACCGTTCATGTTCCACTGTAAGAAATTGAATTTTTATTATAAAAAGATAAAAGCTACCTCTTTTTATTCCTCGCCACCTCACTACGGTGATGAGGAGGTCGGAATATATCCTCGTCCATAGCAGAGTCTGCACTGCTGCTATGGTCGACCCGGGTTTTTGTTATCGTCATACTCTTCGTAGTGTCACGATTGAGTATGACTTTTGTTTGTTTTACCGGAGATTCCGGTTTAGTCCTATTAATAGGCGACCTTGATTTGTTAACTGGCCGAGTACTAGGACTCTTCTTTTTTTTTTGACTTTTGATCAGTTTAACATCAACAACTGCAGTACTAGATGGGGAAATTTCAGTTTGGGTAGACATGTCATATGTCTGAGTTGACGTGTCTACTTTGGCGACAGAAGAAGCTGCAACAGTGGCGAAAGATTTAGAAAAAGAGGGAATACTATCTCTATATTTCCGTCTTGCCTCTGCGAAAGAAATCTTGTGCAATGTTCTAATTTCCTGAATCTTAAATTCTTCCTTGTACTTTGGACAATCTCTAGATCTAGCAGAATGAGCACCATTGCAATTCACACAGAGTGACAGTTTTGTGCATGGCTGATCTTCATGTAAGTTTTGACCGCAGTTTGAGCAAAGGCTGGCAAAACTACAATTGTTCTGAGAATGTCCAAATTTTTGACATTTAAAACATCGCAGAGGAGACGGAATATACACACGTACTTGCAGTCGGTAAAAGGCAGCTTGTATGGTCGATGGAGGTTGTGGTGTGCAAAATGTCAGAATGTGAGACGGAGTCGGTACTAACTGACCGTCTCGTCTAGCATGTATTCTGTAGACATCTGTTACACCTTGATCTTTCAACTCCTCTTTAATTGTTTCGACTGGACAGTTAAGCAGATCGTAACAGTATATAATGCCTTTAGAAAAGTTTAACTGTTTATGGAGATCGACTTTTACAGGTATATCGGTACTCATGTCCGCAGCTTTAATATTTTTACACGCCAGTATCTTTTCAGCTTGACGCTGAGTGGATGTTTCTATTAACAAAGACCCATCACGCAACTTTTTAATACTTTTGAAAGTTCCAAATAAGCCATCAAAGTGTTTGTTAATATAAAAAGGACTGTCGCTATTAAAATTTCCCGTTTCCTTGTTCATAACTAAATATCTGTTACAGGGAATAACAGAAGCCGAGTCATTTCCAAATATCAATTCCAAACTTTCATCATTACGCCCTCTCTTTGAGGGAGGGCTGTTTAATGGGGGAAAAGAATTCATAATAATATTTATGAACTTCATCACCCGTGCTCCCCGCCCACCACGGAGCTCAACAAGGGGACGATGACCGCAAACCGGTACAGAGCGCCAGGGCTACACGGTGATATAGTCAGCTCAAGAGACGGCGCCACTCCATCCAAAGACACTGGCTCACCCCGCCGGAATACCAAATAAACACGACGTTAGCCGATTGACTAGACTGGGTTAGGTCTAGCCGCCCGTTTACAGCGAAGCGGAGGCCAAAGCAGTGTGTTGGTGCACCCACGCGAACCTCAACTGCCAGGATCCTCTTTTCCGCCTTACGGGTCACCGCGCACGGCAAACACGCAGGTGTACTATTAGGGACTACTACAAACAAAGGACAGCAACAAAAGTGTACCCATAACGGAGGGACAAGACCGCTATCAACAACAAAAAAGAGGGAAGAACAGAAGAAGAAAAAAGTTGCGACTGTCCTTCCTTCATAATAGTCCCTAAATGAATCACCCAGCCGGGTACACAACCGACTGGTGCGTGCTCGGGTTTCCCTGGGTTCGCCAATTCCCAAAGAACATTGGAATGCAATTGCGATAAACAACTACATTCGAATGTTCCCCCTGGGGGCTATATATATATATATATACATACATACATACATATATACATAAACATTTTCAAAAATGGTGGCAAACTGTTCAGGAGGGTATAAAACGTCGAGAAATTTTGGTCCGACCCCTAGGTCCCACCATCCGACCAACGCCAATAGTGTATGTGCCATATGGCAAATACACTAATAATATACCGAAACATATTGACAAGCTCATCAAATAAACTAATGCTCGGTTGCACAAAAACTTGATCAATTTTTTTTGATTTGACAATGACTTTAGATGTGATAAGATAATTACAGTTTTTATACATGCAAAAGCAGTCTAATGTTGTTGTGAAACTCACTGTCATGTAAAACATTAGATTGTACACCAACAAAAACAAATGATTGATCTACTTATTGTAATTGATGATTTTATAATCAGTTTTGTGAAAAAAAAATTAACTTTGAAGAAAAAAATGCTTAAACGATTGAATATTAATTAATTCATATAATTATTATAATTTGTTTCATCTTTACTTAAACAGAGTGGTGCGTGCGTTCTATGACATATGTACGTTTTGTCCTTTTTATCTCTTTTATGATCGAACCCTGTCATAAATTGACTAAGTTATGTTCATTATAAGAGTTGCAACCACCCCCATGTCTGAATAGATTTTGATGTCCACTTGCTTTGAAATATTATTTGTACCTACCCATAATAATAAAAGTCGCTGATATCGAAGTGAAATTAAATCTTGAATTTTAGTTTATCTCACGGTCACTTTAGATTCTGAGAAATAGGGGGTGCATAATTTTTTTCCCACTAAAATTTTAACTGAAACACCGCCCACCAAAAAGAATAATTTTTTTTTCCCACTAAAATTTTAACTGAAACACCGCCCACCAAAAAGAAACAGATACTTTCGTTTTTCGAATTGTATATAAACAATGGCGCATCTTCTCAAAAAATTCATTATACAAACATTCTTACGATGGAACTGCAGTACAACACTTGCGAAGGACGCTATCGATCATTTGAACACCTAAAATCGCGGGCCAGAGGTTTCGCACAGGCGGGGTTTTATTATGTCGGTGAGTTGATTATTAATTTGTTTCTTCTTTTTTTAGTTTTTTTTTTTTTTTCAAAGTTAGTGATGTTGAAAAAAATTTTCATTGTTTATTTTTGTGTATGTTTGAAGTGTAACTGATTTGAGTTTGATTACATAATAAATTATATTTTAGACGTTATGCTGCTTAAAAAAATGAATTGTTTCGAAAATGAAATTAAATTGTTATTACAAGTTATGGCAGACAAAATAAATTAAGTGATAATGTTTATCTTTACACATCATATTTATTTCTAAGTATGATTCGTCGCAACAAAAACTTGAAATTGTTTGAAAGAATGTCTGAATTTTTTACTTTTAAATGTTTTATATTTTAAGTAATGATTTTGATCTGAAGATGTAACTTAAGGTTACGAAAGCTGCTTATCATCATCTAAATAAATGATTTTATGTTGGCAATTTTGGGAATGGTTTCATTAATTTCATCAGTTTTTCACTATGAAGATTCTAAATACCTCGGCGGATGTGTTCAATATAAATAAAACTATCTTTAAGTGTGTAATATTATAAAGTTCATTCACATTCTTTTTTTGACATTTTTTTTTAATTTATAAATATTTTTTAAATATAATTTATGTTTGAAGAAGACTTCTTTCATCATTTATAAAAAAATAAAAAAATTTTGAATACTATCAAACTCATGTATGTGTGTGTGTGTGTGTGTGAATGTATGAACTTGTTTTGTTGTTACATTGTTAAAAAAAGATAAGTCCATTCATCGATATATGTTAATTTATAGTCGTTATAATTTTTTTTCTTTTGTTTATTATCAGGAAATCGCATGGTTGATGATGCGCAACCATCTGACGCGATCAGATGTTGAGGTTGTCGGATAACACTAGAAGAATGGAGGGTTGGGGATAGCCCCTTTAAAATACACCGGGCGATGAACGAAAATTGCCCATATGTAAAAGTAGCGGCCAAAATGTTCGATTTAGTCATAGGTTTATCACGAACATTATATACTTATATATAGATAATTTATATTTTATTTTTTAATATTATAGTTAATTTAATTAAAAAAAATACATTTGTATATAATTATAATCTTTATTTTTCATTACTCACCTAAAGCCTGTAATCCTGCCTTAAATTTTTTTCACCCAGGGAATGAGAGAGAGAGAGAAAAAAATAAATAATTATTTTCATAGAATAAGATAACAAAAAAAAATTGAAATACTATCATAAAAATTAGAGAAATAAATTCTAATAAAAATAAATAGCGTCATTACAGTGTAGCAAACGCATGCTTATAATATATTGCACATAAGCTCAATTATTTTCCGATCCACTTGGATTTTTTTTTAATTAACATTCCGCCTTCCGCGGTAGTCAAAATAGTCCAACTTGCTTTTTTTAAATTCATGGCAATCATATTTAAACTTTTACTTGCTCGCGCGCCATATTTAAATAACTCTCACTTATATATTGCCTCGCCCTAGTGCCAGTTATATCTAATTACCCCCCACCTGATTAGTTTATATTTAATTACTTTCAACCTAATTAGCGAAACGCCACTCGCTGTTTTTCCAGCGGAATTTTCCGCGAATCTCATAAATAATCCGCCTGCCCCGCCCCCTAGTTACTCTAGCCCTTCCTCGCCCCCCGATAACAGCCTCGCGGTCGACTGCTCGCCATTTTCCACAGAATTTTCACGCTTTTCACGGGTTTTCTATCCCCGGTATCTCAGCTGCCCCGCCTCCCAATAACAGCCTCGCGGTCGACTGCTAGCGTAACGCCCCCCGTCACAGTTTTCCACAGAATTTTCACGCTTTTCACGGGGGTTTTTCCGGTAAGGACTAAGGAATATCGTAAACTAACAAATCTATATACTCATAAAGTCTGGAAACATACAGAAACAAACTATCATCCTAGCATTTTAACCATCTTTTCAATTGTGCTATGGGAATTTCTCTTTTTATATAATATGAGATAAAATGCTCTGCAATATCCATAAAGATTGAGAGGGATTTCCCCCCTCGTCAACGTTAAAAGAAAAAAACATGAATGTTTATTTTAGTTATATTAGCATTTTTACTTTGCTTATCCGAAAAGATTATTTTTCTTGCAAAATCAGGATCATCGTTCAACTTGTTTAAAGCCCATTTAGCGAAGCGAAAACGTTGATGATCAACTTGCTTCAACTACTGAACGAACTGGACTTTGAACGCATGCATTAGAGATCTTTGTGCAGAATCCTCCTCAAAGTGGTACGGCAAAATATATTGAGTTGTTGACTTTTGCGCCGAGTTGATGATGACGCGTTAAGACGCACACTTTTAGCCACAACAGCGATTGCTTCAGGTGTACCTAGGTGAGCATGCGGAACATGTTTCACGTCCTCCACCATTCCACTTCTGCGCACTTTATCAATAAAATTCTTAATACCTTGGTTTGACGGCGCCTCATTTCTTCCAAACTTTCTACGCAACTTTCGCGCGGTCTCGGCAACCACAGAACCACACTCAAAGTAAGTTTTAAATTTATATTAGAAATCGTGTCCATCGTGATTATAATAAAATTAAGCAAAATCGCAGGATAGTGGACAAAATAATTTGATTTATTAAATTAAATGTACGACGTTTCGTCTATAGCTAACATTGTGATGGATTACGTTGTTTCCAAAGTACTAAAAACCTTACCATATAAAATTCCGATACTAAAAGTTTACGTGGATGACACTTTCATTGCAGTTCCCGAAAATAAAATTGATGATTTATTACAAAGGTTCAACCAGTTTAATGAAAAGATTCAATTCACTATGGAGAAAGAAGTTGATAAATCAATTCCATTTTTGGACACCTTAGTAACACGCTCAGCTTCGGGAGAATTAAAAACGAATTGGTATATGAAACCTTCTCATTCAGGCAGACTTCTGAATTTTCGATCTAACCATCCAGTGCAGCAGAAAATTAGTGTTATAAAAAGCTTGTTACACAGGGTAACAAAATTAAGTCACCAAGACTACCATAAGGACAATTTTAAGAAAGTTGAAAATATCTTAAAAGCTAATAATTACCCTGTCAACTTTATACATCAATGCGTTAATAGGTTTATAGAGGACCAAAATCACCTAAATAACACATCGGATACTGTGGATGAAAGATCTAAGTCTACCAAGATTTATGTTAGATTTCCATTTGTGAAGAACTTGTCTTATAAGATCAACAGATTATTTTCGAACACAAATATTAAGTTGGTGTTTTATAACTTAAATAAATTGGATAGGTTATTCACAAGACTTAAAGATAAGACGCCTATCTCACATCAATCTAATATTATTTATAAAATACCTTGTGAATGTAATAAGTGTTATGTGGGACAAACTAAACAGTTATTAAAAAATAGAATTTATCAGCACAAAATGGACTGTAGAAACATAAACTTATTAAGTGATAATAAAACGGCGTTGTCATCTCATCATTTCGACACTGGGCATAAATTTCTTTTCAATGAAGTTCAAATATTAGATAAAGAGTCAAATTGGAAGAAACGCAATATCAGTGAAATGTGTTTTATTAGAAAAAACAATTCAATCAATTATAGAACAGACACTCAAAATTTAAGTAGTCAGTACAATTATATTATGAAATTATACTAATTTTTGTATTATTATTATTTGATTGTTAAAATTTATAGTCAACATAATTTGTTACCATGTTACCATGTTTTTGTCTTATGTACCCTATCTTATGTTAATTGCTATGGTTAGTAATTAATATTAATTTTCATAAATATTGTTATTTTTAATATTGTACTTGAAAAAGTCTAAATCTATAGACGAAACGTCGTACATTTAATTTAATAAATCAAATTATTTTGTCCACTATCCTGCGATTTTGCTTAATTTTATTATAATCACGATGGACACGATTTCTAATATAAATTTTCAACCGAGGGGTTTTCTTAACTACATTGGCGATAATTATGGACAACAGGTACGTAAGATAATTAAAGAATGGTTTAACTCATCAAAAAAACTAGCAAATTTTAATAATAGACGTATTTTTCTTTTACAATGCCGGTATCATGGAGTTTACCCCAAGCACATAACCAATAATCACAAAAGTATTGATTCGCTGTTATGTGAATTACACCCGTTCAAAAAAGAAGCTGAAAAACTAAGTAAGGATTTTTCAAGAAGGATATTAAACCTAGAAATTAAAATAACACTATGGAAAATTAAAAAACTGGGATCAGTAAATCATAGACTCAGTGAGTCATTAAAAGTATTAATTCCAACAGAGTTGTTTAATGAATGTCAAATTTTGAAGAACAGAAAGTACGAATTTGAATTTAAAAGAATAAAACAATTGAACATCAACAAGCTCAATAACTTATGTCAAGATAGATCACCAATACTTACGAACACTCATGAAAAATCTTGTATCTACAATTTTACCAATACTCAGTTACCAGAGGATGTGAAGAGGATCTTATGTCTGGAACCAAATTTTGGAATACCAATTACAAACAAGGAAGTTCCTTCACATGTGTTAATTAAAGATTTAGAATATGGGTTTGATTTTCTTGATATAGAAGGTGTAGAAGCATTGGCAGAAGAGAAAAATAATTTAAGATCAAGAGCCATTAATGTGATTCATAATTTTTACAAATCTAATAAGTGTGATAAAGACAACAGAAGTATCCTAAAAGACTATAAATCAACAAAAACATTTCTCAAAGACAATCAGCATTTAATTGTATCAAGAGCAGATAAAGGTAATAGCACTGTAATTATGGAAAAAGATGAGTACACTACGGTAATGAAAACAATGGTAGAAGATATTTCTACATATAAATTGCTGAAAAAAGACCCTACTACTCAATTCCAAAATAGAAGTAATGTTTTAGTATCCCAGATGAAAGAAAAAAATCTCATTGACAAAGATACTGAGAAACAATTAAAAACACATAATGCAGTTCCACCAAAACTTTATGGCTTGAGAAAAGTTCATAAACAAGGTTGTAAACTAAGACCTGTAGTGAATTGCATTGGATCTCCTTGTTATAAATTGGCGAAATGTTTACATCAATTATTAAGTCCGCTAACTATAGACTTTAAACATAACGTGAAGAACTCATATTGCTTTGTAGAGTCTTTAAAAGGAATTAAGTTGGATCCGAATTATAATCTGGTGTCATTAGATGTAACCTCCCTTTTCACTAATATACCTAAAGAATTGGTCTTAAAAATTGTTAAAGAAAATTGGCTCACGTGGTCAAAGAAAATCAACATAACTTTTGATATGCTCATTGAACTTATTTGTTTTTGTTTTGACACAAGTTATTTTAGCTACAATAACAATTTCTACCTTCAACTTGACGGCAGCGCAATGGGAAACCCAGCAAGTCCAGTTTTAGCTAACATTGTGATGGATTACGTTGTTTCCAAAGTACTAAAAACCTTACCATATAAAATTCCGATACTAAAAGTTTACGTGGATGACACTTTCATTGCAGTTCCCGAAAATAAAATTGATGATTTATTACAAAGGTTCAACCAGTTTAATGAAAAGATTCAATTCACTATGGAGAAAGAAGTTGATAAATCAATTCCATTTTTGGACACCTTAGTAACACGCTCAGCTTCGGGAGAATTAAAAACGAATTGGTATATGAAACCTTCTCATTCAGGCAGACTTCTGAATTTTCGATCTAACCATCCAGTGCAGCAGAAAATTAGTGTTATAAAAAGCTTGTTACACAGGGTAACAAAATTAAGTCACCAAGACTACCATAAGGACAATTTTAAGAAAGTTGAAAATATCTTAAAAGCTAATAATTACCCTGTCAACTTTATACATCAATGCGTTAATAGGTTTATAGAGGACCAAAATCACCTAAATAACACATCGGATACTGTGGATGAAAGATCTAAGTCTACCAAGATTTATGTTAGATTTCCATTTGTGAAGAACTTGTCTTATAAGATCAACAGATTATTTTCGAACACAAATATTAAGTTGGTGTTTTATAACTTAAATAAATTGGATAGGTTATTCACAAGACTTAAAGATAAGACGCCTATCTCACATCAATCTAATATTATTTATAAAATACCTTGTGAATGTAATAAGTGTTATGTGGGACAAACTAAACAGTTATTAAAAAATAGAATTTATCAGCACAAAATGGACTGTAGAAACATAAACTTATTAAGTGATAATAAAACGGCGTTGTCATCTCATCATTTCGACACTGGGCATAAATTTCTTTTCAATGAAGTTCAAATATTAGATAAAGAGTCAAATTGGAAGAAACGCAATATCAGTGAAATGTGTTTTATTAGAAAAAACAATTCAATCAATTATAGAACAGACACTCAAAATTTAAGTAGTCAGTACAATTATATTATGAAATTATACTAATTTTTGTATTATTATTATTTGATTGTTAAAATTTATAGTCAACATAATTTGTTACCATGTTACCATGTTTTTGTCTTATGTACCCTATCTTATGTTAATTGCTATGGTTAGTAATTAATATTAATTTTCATAAATATTGTTATTTTTAATATTGTACTTGAAAAAGTCTAAATCTATAGACGAAACGTCGTACATTTAATTTAATAAATCAAATTATTTTGTCCACTATCCTGCGATTTTGCTTAATTTTATTAAGTTTTAAATATTTCAAAATGTTGATACAAATTAAAGCGATGCCTATTCTATCAGCTGAAGGTTAAAACTAAACAACTGTCAACCATGGCACTAGTCGATAGCGTCATTAATAGGACGTAGCGATATGAAGGTTCCATACTCTTGGAAATTAAGTCATGTTGCCTCGTTAGGTTTTGGAGTCCCCAATACTTTTCGAAAATTGCTCTTCGTCGATCTTCTAAAATTTTTGTAGAACACTGGTTTCGACATTTTTGACCACAAGGTGGACGCATCTCTCGTTGTCGAACCGTTTTTTTACTGCAAGATGAAGAAACATAGGCTTGTCCAGAATTACGCAAAATGCTTGTTTTCTTATTCTTCCACTCATTTGGATTTGCAACACGAGATTTGCTCGCTTTCTTATTAATTTCATTAGATTTATCAGAGTCACTTTCATTTTCGTTGGACGTTCTTGATGACTCGTTAGAACTTGTTCAAGAATCTTGAAAGTCTTTAATAGAATCATCGCTATTATCAGAAAACGAGTTTTTACTCTGATACTTAAATTACTGTTGTCCGTTTCTATTGGATCACTTTTCCACTCTTCTGAAACTCTTTTTCTCTTCATTGATCCCCTTACCGATTCTTCAATTTTGTTCTTAGTTTTTTCGTTCTCTAGCATGTTCTACACGCATGCTTCCTTCATTAACATTCTCACAATCTTCGAGTTGTATGAATGATTATTGTGAATTATAGACGCTCGACAACTGAGGTCATTGGCGTCTGTACAGAAACAAAATGTAAACAAAACAAGTAAAACCAATAAAATAAAAGCAAAATCAAAAATTGACACACAACAAAGTAAAACAAAGTGTCATATAATATAAGATGGTAGTAAGATATAAAGAAAAAACCATAAAGGCTGTAAAGGGGCCTAAATGTACACAAATAAATAAAATCAAATAAACCGGTCTAGACCGGTTTCTTTTAAAAATCGAAACAGCAGATCGACATTATCAGGATCATTTCCTAAAACGACCGGCAGATCACCTGACAATCCAATCTGCTGTCGTGTGTCCCTAAACTGGACACACTCAGTTAAAATATATGAAACGGTAACACGAGTGTCACACGTCTCACAGAGAGGCGGTTCCTCACGAGCCATTAAAAAACCATGAGTTAGTCTACAGTGACCGATGCCGTGTAATAACCACTTCCTCCCACCTGAAGGAACGGCAAGATGTAAACCATGGGTCAACTGTAGAGTTTATCAGCACAAAATGAACTGTAGAAACATAAACTTATTAAGTGATAATAAGACGGCGTCATCTCATCATTTCGACACTGGGCATAAATTTCTTTTCAATGAAGTTCAAATATTAGATAAAGAGTCAAATTGGAAGAAACTCAATATCAGTGAAATGTGTTTTATTAGAAAAAACAATTCAATCAATTATAGAACAGACACTCAAAATTTAAGTAGTCAGTACAATTATGTTATGAAATTATTCTAACATTTATATTATTATTATTATTGATTGTTAAAATTTATAGTCAACATAATTTGTTACCATGTTTTTGTCTTATGTACTCTATCTTATGTTAATTGCTATGGTTAGTAATTAATATTAATTTTCATAAATATTGTTATTTTTATGTATGTACTTGAAAAAGTCTAAATCTATAGACGAAACGTCGTACATTCAATTTAATAAATCAAATATTTTGTTCATTATCCTGCGATTTTTCTTAATTTTATTATAATCACGATGAACACGATTTCTAATATGTAATTTCTTACCTTGAAAAACTGTTTTTTTGCTGTGAACTTTTTAGATGAAACCGTACAACCATAAATAGTCAGCCATGACACCACACCGAAACGACAATACCAACTATGGGTAGGAAGTAAAAATAACGCGCGAAGTTTAAAAGTTATTCGCTTTGTCTCACCTAGTACACCGTCTCACTTAGTACCACCCTCCCCTATATGAAATAAAACTGTATTTAGGCCATTATAAAGCCATTTTGGTGTTATTAAGTTATATGCACTCCTTTGGCTTTAATGACAGCCTGAACTCGTCTTGGCATAGAGTTGATTAAATTTTTGCAGTTTCCCTTGATCTTCTCATCCGGGAACCACACCTGAATAACAGCTTCAATCATGTTTGTTTTCGTCGTACAGTCCATCTTTTGTAATCTGGCCTTGCAAATGGACCAAAGATTTTCTATAGGATTAAGGTCAGGTGAGTTTCCAAGCCAGTCCAGAAGGTTAACTCACTTGTCCTTGAAATATTTCATCATCACTTTGGAGACGTACAAGGAGCTGAGTCTTGTTGAAAGATCGGTCTATCGATTGCTTGAACTTTTTCCATTCTCTAACCAAACATTCTTCCAACATTGCTTTGTATTTTTCACTATTCATAATACCTCGATTGGTACATGAATGAATGAATTGTGGATTAAAGACGCTCGACAACAGAGGTCATTAGCGTCTAAAAAAAAGTAAACAAAAGAAAAGCAAAAACAATAAAACCAAAGCAAAATCAAAGTAAAATCAAAATTTGACACACAACAAAATAAAATCATTATAAGTTCAAATAAAATGTCATGTAATATAGAGTAGTGATATAAAGAAAAACCCATAAAGGCTGTAAAGGGGTCTAAAAGTATACAAATAAATAAACTCAAATAAACCGGTTCGATTGGTACAAGTTTTCCAGGTCCCATGTATGAAAAGCAGCCCCAGAACATTTTTAGATTTATTTAGGTAGAGTCTTGAATAGCTCTTTCGAAAAGGTTTGCCAAAATTACTCGATTAGTTTAAAAGATATTGCACAGCTAACATTTCTTTTTTGTCGAGCTCGAAGACAGCGCGAAGTTTCAGGGATGGCCTACAGGGTCAACCGTTTTTCAAATTTTTTGGTTGCTAAACAACTAAACTGAGAAAATAGATTTTTTTGTTCCCAAGTCATCTTCCAAAAGTTATTAAGTCTTTATGCTTTTCAAGGGTAAAAAGAGAGCAGTTTCTTTTCCCACTTCTTTTGCAAATTTCATTATTGTTGCAGTAAAGTTTCAGACTACGAGCCGTACGTTCCACATTTTGCTTTCGGTTGATCTTTAGTATCCCAAATAGTTTTTCCCATCATCCGCAACTTTTCGTTTTTGTTCCAATGCAGGTACTTTTCGTCGTTTCCTATTTTCAGCTATTCCATTCTCTAATTTGATTATCTATTTTTTATTTGTTTTATCCTGTTGTTCATTTACTTCACCTTCTAGTTTATTTCTTTCTGTTGGTGGTAGCCATTCTGGATCATCAACTTCATCGTCCCCAGAAGGTTCTTCGTGTCCAACAGTTTCTATCAGATTTTCATGTACTAACTTTTCCGAAGGAGAATCTGAAATACTTTGTAATGCATTTATAATTTTCTCAGTATCCTCAATGATATTTGTATTTTCTAAATAAAAGCTTCCAATTAACATGGAACTATAGTCTAGTTCAGAAGACGGAAAAAGAATGTCATTCGACTCAACAATTACTGTTTTTGCGGTGTCGTTTTCTTTTTGGATAGCCTCTATCACATTAGGTTCAAATACTTTGTTACTTATATTTGACAATGGAACTAAATCATTATTAATTAATTCACATTCGTAAACTAAATTATTTTGAACGTTGTATATATTAATTGTTGCTGGGGCTGTAGTGCGTAGCTCTACCATCCTCTTGCTTCTTGAACTCATCTTAAAAAATCATGTTTGTTTCTCATTTTTGTTTTTTATTTGAAAGTGTATTATCAAATAATAGTTCAGGTTTCTGAGCATAACTTGAACAATAAAGTAGAAATGTAGGAATGCAGACTAATTTTGTGCTTTATTTAATCAAGAAAGAGCAAGCAAAGACAAAAAAAGAAATTTTATTTTATTTTTTTTCAAAATAATGATTGTAATCCAAGGCGTGTTTTATTAGGCTGGTTTTATTCTGCAAAATTTCCTGTTGTAAGTAGCTTCTATTAGCCATTTTAAATAAATACAATATCTAGCATCTGATTTTTTAAGGTCAAGGTAATTTTTAGTTTTTTAATTTTACATGATTTTATTTAAAACAAATTGTAAAAAAGTCAGATTATTAATTATTACAAAACGGGGTAAAACATTGTAAATGTCGCTATTTGTGTCAAATGTACTTTTCATTATTAAACTATAAAACTGGGTTTTATAGTGATGTATAAAATAATATTATCATGCATTCATATTATCATAGCAATAGTAATTTGTCTTGCTTATTTGACAATTGTTTTTTAATTAACGATAAGGTAAAGAAATAAATATTTAGTTTCCTGTGATAGTCACAAACTTGAAAACATGCGAAATATCTTTTTAAGCATAAAAATTTTTAAATTTAAAATATTAGTTTAACATAAACCTTTTCTATGGTACTATTTTCTCAGGAAGTATTACAGCCAATTTGTGTTATATATTTTTTCCTACTATTTTTATAAAAAATTTCATGAAAATTATAATTTTGTAAATTTTTGTAGGTCATGATTATGGACCGATGTGGTTCCGAAACGTCGGCTTTTTGTTACATGTTTTAAACATAATATAGTATTCGTAAGCCTTTCTTTCCTGTTTTAATAAAAGCATATGAATACCAGAAAAAAAATAGGGTGCAAGTACCAAAACAAAACCATAAAGGAAATTGAGAATGATATTATAACCTATGTTTTTGAAACATTTTTTTATTTTTTTTTTACATTCCAATCATCGTTGTCTTATGCACTTGAAATAATGAGAATAGTTGTTACATATAAAGTATTTGACTTAGTAAATACATTTTTTTTAATCAATTTCAAGAAAGCCTCAAGTGTTATGTTAAGTAACTTAAATAAGGTGCTATGTATCTTGCACGTTGTCATTAAAAAAGATCTATGTATCACATTGCATTCATTCTTGGCTCATAAATAATAAACCGGATTGCAAGCACTAGGAATGGTTGTGACATGGAATCCAAATAAAATTAATAACAATTATTATTAATTATTACTACAAAATATTTTCTTAGTGTTAAATAAAGTTGTACGACAAACTCAAAAAAATATAATATAATCGCCTTCAAACAAGACATGAAATTATACAATGAATGAAATTTATTCATATATATATATATATATATATATATAAATTTAAATCAATTTTTTGTTTTACTTATTGTTTTTTTAATTAATAGTCCAGTAATTTTACATTTCCACTGCAGAAAAATTCCCAGTTAGCTGATTTTTTTTACTTACCTTCGTTATGGTGTTTTAAAAAACGTGTAAAAAGTCCCCATCGATATCGTGCCGGCGTTGCCAGATATTCGAGAATCAAGTTCACGATAGACGGTTTTTAGCAAATTTCTCGGTTCCGTTCCATTTTTTGTAAAAAATGGTTATTATCAATCTTGTAGAGGACGAAGTTATCTACAACTTTTGTATAAACATTTTTTGTCTACGATTTATAGTTTTTCTTATTAATGTACCCGCGGCTTCCTCCCTCTCGATTTTACATAACGGGATCATGCTCCTTCCTGAGGGCCTAACATAATGGTTTGTACCACTATTTTAAGTTGAACTTAAAGCTAACGATTAATTATAATTTCATCGAAATTAATGCAGTAGCTCTCTAGTTAAAAGCAACCAAACATACAAATCGACAGCAGTAAAACAGACAGACAGACGGACATTTTTTTTTGAAAATACGATATTTATACTTGACATCAATTATAAAGGTCATTCGTAAAGTAATTTTGTAAAAAAAAATTTACAAGGATTGAGAGAGTGCGGTTTAAGTATGGATATGCATTCTCATTCCTTATAACGCACTCTACTAAGAATAGCTCGGAGTAGCCATACTTTTAATTTTTTTCAAAATTCCTTTACGAATACTCATTATAATTGTTATAAAGACTATTCGTAAAGCAATTTTGTAAAAAAAATTAAAAATGTGGCTACTATTACAGACAACTAGAGTGCGTTATACGGCATGCAAATGCATACTCGTACTTAATCCGCACTCTCTCAACCCTTTGTAACACCCACGAATATTTAGATAATTTATTATTATAGTTTTAGTGTATAAAGAGCGTTTAGTGTATATTTAGCCTTATAGAGAAAAAACGCCATGAGTGTCCATGTATCTTTAAGACACATGCATGGCAAATAATAACTTCTCCTCCTGTTGGTTCCCCATCCCCTAACAAGGATAGATGGATATGTGCAGGAAAAAACTAACAAGGATAGAAGGGCACGCTGGGTCACGTGGTGTTCCCGTTCCCTAGATGTATAGCTTTAGCGGGAAAATACGGCGTGGGAACTGAAAAACAAATAAAGAAAGTTGAGTCACTGTGAGTGAAACCATGAACGGCCTCACATGCCATTAGTGTTTAAGAAATATTAATAAAGTCCCTTCAGGAAAAATACAGTTAATACTGCAAGATAAATTATAAAATAAAAGTAATTTATGCTACATGTGGGATAAGTAGCAAATAATCTGACAGTCGTGTTTTGCGACATGAGCGTAAGGTTTATGGAGCATTCGTATGAAGACTCATAAACCTTACAGCGAATGTCGTAATCACGACTGTCATATTTGCTACTTATCCCACCTGTAGCATACAATACTTTTTACAACTACTGCTCTGGAAGTTGACTTTGAGAGAAATAGGGTAGAAGTACCGTTTTTGGCCACCTTTGCACCGTTTTTGGACAGTTTAAATTTGAGTTAATTTATAAAAAATTGCAATATTAAAATAATTTTTTATTGAATTTTCATTTTTTTACACCTAATTTAATTGAGATTATGACGGTATTGTTTATATATTTAAAACACAAGCCCTATTTCTCTAGACAATCCGCCAGCAACCCCTGCTCAACCGATTGACATAATTTTTTTTTTTAACTGAGGCCTTTAGTCCACAGATATGTTATCGCTATTTTTTTTTGTGAAATTTCTTTAAAAGGGGTGATTTCAAGCGAAAATGACGAGGGGGGCAGTGGGGTGAAGAGAAACGTAAACAGAGAAAATCCATCGGCGTTCACGATACATGAGTGTGAGAGAAATGCAAATATGTACGCATGTCGTGGATAGGCTGTGCAAACAATAGACAATGAAACATCTTGACAGGTGTACATTTTAATTTTTAGAGCCCAGATTTTAATAGGGTTATATTGACAAAATTTCCAAAAGTATTTAAAATTAAACAATAAACATGTATATGTACGTGCAAATTTTTTTTCTCTTTTAAATATAGTACTTAGTTTAGACACATTATTAATAGTTTTTTATATTGACAAAACCGTCCATTGACAATGACATTATAATGAAGGGAGGTTACCTCAATGTTGCAATACTTCTAATTTCTATAACTACACCTGAAAAAAGGTATTCATATTCGTGCCTTAAAATATAAGCTGAAATACGAAGAAAGTGATTGGCAATTTGGAAGAAAAACCGATGTTTCTCAAATATCGACAAACTCATGGATTTTTTTCTGAAGATCATTCGTACGTAAGTATTACACTGATAGATACGTTCTATAGCTTCTAAAAAACTATTTTACGTACACTTTAAAGTTATGTTTGAATCAAAAATATTTATTTATATTATTTCAGCTACTTACCTAATGATATGGAAAACTACGTGCAATATATAAATGTATTAAGAATATGTTCCGATATGTACTGGGACCACTGTACAGTATGACGTCAATTCAGTATACTGTGAAGCCGTTCCTTTATAGCCAGTAATACTGAGTAATACTGGTTACTATTTAAAACGGAACGCACTCCAGTATACTGTCAGCATCGTTTTTTGACGCAGTTTTCAAATGAGCGTATTAAAGATTTATAATAACAAAATCTATTGCTGGAGTATTGTCAAATTGAAAACATTTATATTAATATTAACTGTTAATTGAACTTATACTATAATACAAGTAAGTAGTTTTTTATTAAAAATCATCTGTTTAATCATTAATAAACTTACATGGACTATCAATAATAGTACAGAGGTTATGTATGGTAAAAGTAAGTTTTTTGTTTTTACAATAAACAATCATTTATTACTGTAAATTAACAAAAATTACAGGTAATGGAGTACGCGGTTATCGGAATAGTACTTGTTGGTGCAGTTCGAAATTTAATGGAATCTTCAGAGGAAGATGATTCTAGCGATGATGAAGATCTCATCTATTGTTTTGGAAATCGAGCAGGACAAAATGTAATTCCAAGAATCCAAAATTATGCGGAGAATACGGTTTATCGAATGACTGATGAGACTTTTAAAAGTCATTTTCGGTAAGCCATGCATTTTTACCTAATTAAGGGATAATAATTATTTTTCAAATTGTAAACCACATTTTCTTGGATTATTTTTAATTTCTATGATTGTATATTTATTTATAAATCAATTATAGTATGAGACGAGATACTTTTGAATTTCTTGTGAATTTACTCGGACCAGACTTACAAAAACAATCTGTCCAATTTGGTAGACATCCTATTTCTGTCGAGAAACAGCTACTTCTGAGTATTTGGACCATTTCTTTGGACCAGATTCTTACAGGTAAATTATTCATATTTTGTCAACCTTATTTTAAAGATCTTCAATAACTACAAATTTAAATTTTGTTTATTAAAACAGCAGACTATTTCTTTAATTTTACAGATCAGTGTGTGATCGTTTTAATGTTGGAAAAGCCACAGCTTGGAGAACTGTTTGGAAAGTAGTCAAATCAACTTATAATTTTCTACCTGTTTACATAAAATGGCCTACTCGAGAAGAAGCGAGGGTAACATCAAATCACATATATCGAAAATACGGATTTCCGAATGTGTTGGGAGCGGTCGATGGAACACACATAAGAATTGCTCAGCCCAAAGACCACCATGCCAGCTATATTAACCGCAAAGGATTTCATTCTATACAAACTCAGGTGTTGAAAATAATTAAAATTTTATAAATAAACTTTATATCTACTTAACTCGTTGAAATGAACTAACTTTTATAATTTCAGCTGGTATGTGATCACAAGTTGAAAATTATCCATGCGTATTGTGGTCAAGCAGGCTCAGTTCATGACGCTCGTGTTTTCAGGCTATCAAATTTACAAAATTATTGTACACCTGAATATTTTCCTGATGATACACCCATTTATTAGGAGACAAGGCTTACAGTATTCAACCTTGTATAATGGTTCCTTATCGGAATAATGGTAACCTAAACCAAGATTTGCTTCAATACAATACGAGACATTCAAGTTCTCGTATGATGATAGAACGAGCGAATGCTTCATTGAAAGGAAGATTTCGTAGTTTATTGGATAAACTGCCATTTAAAAGAACAGACTTAATACCATATTATGTTATTGCTTGTTGTATATTGCACAACATTTGCATTATGAGAGATGATTTGATCGACATCCCTCTTCTTGTAAACCATGAAATTCCAGTAATGGATGCAGATATTGAACTGAACAATGCTATGAAAGTTGCTGGAGAGGAAAAAAGAGAAAGATTGAAAAATTTTATAAACAATAATGTTTAAGTTTTAGAGCATAAGTTATCTATGCATACTAATCAGATAATACTTAAAAGGCGAACATCAATTTAAGAAGGTAGATTTCTAAATCGAATATTAAAATGTACAAAAAAAATTTAAATTTTATTGTAGATCTGTCTTCATGTAAAATAACTCTATATTGAAGCGTATAAAGCTAATTTTTGGAAAAAACCAATGAGAAGTAATGAAATAATTGTAAATTTTTATCATGTTTATATACTTTTATTTTTACTTAGAATTTATTTTGATAAATCTTCTATAAATATCTACTGTAATTCTTAAAATAAATCTTTGAGAATAAAAAAATATAAACCTCTTAACTAAGTTTGCACTTATTTTTTGGTTAAACTCTATATTAAAATATCTTTTTAAAAAACAATAGAGTTTAATTAACTTTAAAATATAAAAACTTGAAACTTGTACAGCAAAACTTTCTTAAAGATACTAAACTCTTTTTTTCTAAACAAAAATATAATAATTTATACGTTCTATACGTAAAATAAGTAAGTTAGACGTTATCTAAAGCAAATTTAAATATGAGTATGAAAAAATGAACGCTGTGTTTCTTAAAATTATGAAGCTCCATGTCCTTTTGTTATACAATCCACAAGCTTGTTAACAGCATCAGATAATTGACCTATGGAAGCAAGTCGCAAGTAATTCCTCACAGAAATTTGTCAACGTTTTTTGCCGTTTTTGTGGTGGGCTGATAATTTCAGGATCTAAAAAATACCAAAAATTTTATTATAACTGATTTGGTTGCGAAAGCTTATGAAATATAAAAATAGTTAATTTGATCTAATTTTTTTGACTATTATGTAACAGTAACTATTTAACGAAATTAAATAAACAATGTACCCATTTTATTAGTAGTATTCGAACCGGCAGTAGAAAGAGGTTTTACCCATGGCTGCTCCCCAAATACTTCTTCCATCTCCTAAAGATTAGTCGTTTTTAATTATTGATGAAAAATTTTAAAAATAAAAAATAATGAGCAATTTGGATTATTACGTCATAGAAAATCCATGTTATCGGTGCACTACCAGATTGTTTGCTGTTATCTTTCAAACGTTTATATTGCCTTTTCAGCGTGTCCCATTTTGTTATGCATTTCTCCTTACCAATAGGTGGAAGGTTTTGCTCAACCAGGGTGCTGTTTACATTATCCGTAATTTTGGTCCAAACTTCACCATTTGTGATATTTATGTCTGAGAATTCAAGCTGGTACTCTTTGTAAGCGGCAATGAGAAGTAAAACCTCCTTATTGCTCCAGTTCTTTACATCTTCAAATTCACATAAAAAAAATTTAATAGATACGACAGTGAATAAGTATTATAGTTAATATTAACATAATGTGAAGATACAAAAGTTGACTGAAATTTATTGTAAAAAGTAAATTTATACTATTAAAAAATTGAATAAACTCGAGTGATCGCGGTTCTAAAGATTTACTAATAAAATCTTTAATAAATGTAATTATCACAATTAAATAATCAGAAAAAACACAAACGAACTTTTAAAGTCTGTTGAGGAACTAAGTGGAAATGTAATTGTTCGCCAAAACCTACCAGTATTTTTCTTACTAGCATCATTGTTATTTTTTGTTTTCCCAGCTGATTTTTTAGATTTCCCTGGTTTCTCAAAAATATCATCTGCCATTGAACTCGAATCAAAAGTATTATAATATGCAGAAGTTGAACTTGACGTACTAATTAAATGACAAATTTCTATTTGTCTTTAAAAAAAAATATTTTTTATTTATTTAAAATTATAAAATAGTTACAAAGTTTATATAAGTAATATTATTTAATTAATTATTTAATATTTAATGTTGCTTCTATTTTACATACAGAATTTAATGGACTTTGCCCCACAACTGTTATAGTTAATATTAAGAATAAATCTTTGTATAATTATTATTATTTGAGATTGCTTCTATTTTGCACATAGAATTTAATGAGCTTGGCCCAACAACCTTTCTTGATGAAAGTGAGATTGAATCTGAATAATTATTAATATTTAGTAAAAATCACAGTTTGCCCGAAATGGACTTTGTACTGTAAAATGTGCTATGTTCAGCAAAGTAAACTATGGGAAACAATTGTGTGAGAAAGTGTCTTATGTCACTTGTGCATATTGTCATATGAAACATGTCATATAATTCCTCCCTCCTTTAAAAGATTCGTCCCGAATCTATCTAAACTGTATTTCTTCAATACTTGTTTCATTTAATTCGGTATTATTATTTTTGGTTTTTCTTTTCCAAAAATTTTGTATGCAAATTTTTTTGTTTATAGATTACAATAATAATTAAAACTAAAAATATAATACAAAATAAAGTTATATTACTAAATAATATATAATGATATTTATCTGTATCGTTATTATCTTCTAGTATGAATTTGTTATCATCTATTAATTCATGTAATTTCGATAGCTGTACTTTTTCTAAATTTATAGGTTTAATATTTAATATTTTGGGATTTTTATTAGGATTAGGTAATACTAATTCTGTTTTTATTTTTGCTAATTCTGAATTTTCATAGAATTGATTATCAATTTTAAAGTAACATCCTCTAGGGATTTCTATAAGTGTTATACTTTTTAAAACAGGAATTGTTTTACAATTACTGTGTATTTTAACAGCTTTTTGCGTTAATACAATATAATGTCTTTTATCAATAACTTCAATAGTGGTTGTATTGGGAGTAATTATAGGTTGAAATGTACAGTCTTTTATCATTTCTTTACTTATTAATAATTGCATACAATCAGTACTTTTAATATGTGTTTTAGGTAACTTAAAATTACATAGCATTGATTTATCATATTTTGGACAGTTATTGTCGCTATACCAATAATAATCGTTATTCATTGTTATATATGGCTTTTTTATTTTAATAACATAATTTTGTTTTGTTGGTATCGGTATCAATTGATATTGTTTATAACTTTCAGCGTATGTGATTGGAATACTTAAAATAAAATTTAAAGTCATATCTTTACAATACACTGATGTTTCTGTAACTTGATAGTAATATCCTATATTATGAAGATCTACATTGAAAGGCATTTCTTGTGGAGAATATATTTCCAAAATTTTTTTAAGTTGATTCAAAAAGGCTTTAGGTTTAATGACACTTGTGTGTAAATGACCATTACGTGCAAAAGTAAGGGATATCTCTAAATCTGTTAGAATTTGTAAAATAATTTCTAAACTCGTTAGTATAAGATTCGTAATTATAGTTCGATTGAAATTTCCAATTAATCTATTTAAATGTTTTTCTATTTCAAGTTGATTTCTGTTTAAAATGACAAGAGTATCATTAAATTTTTTCAAAATTTCTAAATTTAGTGTTAACTGTTTATTGGTTGCTGAAACAATTTTATGTTGATTTCTTTTTAATTTTTCTATTTCTAAATCATATCGTTCGGCATCTTTAGAATCCAAATTACCTGTTACTAATTTTACTATATGTCCTAATCCATCGATAAGGCCACGTTTATCTCTGGTATGAGTTTCTGGCAATAAATTACTTAATTTATCATAACAAGTTTTTAACTGGTGAACTATTAGGGGTTGAAAAGTTATAAAGGTTAAAGTTTCGCTTGAGTTTAAGGGATCTAAAGAATTGTCGATGAAATTTAATCTTTCTAAAATTTGTTTAATATCAAAATAATGAACTAACATGTGTTTAGTCTTGAAAATTTTGGCTTCGCCTAAAAACAGGGGTAAAACACCGGGGTTGTCAGATATGTCCGTCAGCTGAAGTTCCTGGTTTAGGACTCTTGTCAGTATTGTCAGGCATAGTCTGTAATTTTAATGGTCTTTTTATTTGTTGTTTATGATACTCACCGGTATCTGTTAGTATTTTGTTACTATTATCAGTTAAACATTGTTTCGCTTTAAATTTGGGGAGTGCTTTATTTCTACTTTTTGATTTTAAGTAAATTTTTGATTTTGGGTCAAATTTTGGTGGATCTTCTAATTTTTCGTTAGCTTTTTCTATTCTAGTTTCTTTTATTTGTGTGCATTTATCGAGTATATTTTTATAAAGATCGGTAGTTGTTTTTTTATGATTTAAAATATAATCGGAATAAAATTTCTTGTTTAAATCTATACTAAGTATGTCTGAATTTTCTAAATGTCCTGTTATTATTTCTAACGGTGTGAGTTTAGTAAGAGAATGTATAGTATTATTGTAGGCTAGTATTGCGTATTGCATTTGATTTTCTATAGTTCTATTTGGATTTGTAGAGTCTAGAATTCGTAAGTGTTCGATAAGTGTAGAATGTAGTCTTTCAACAGTTGCGTTAGATTGTGAATGTAATTTTGTTGTAAGATGTATAGATATTTTATGAAGGGTGCAAAATTCTCGAAAAATTGCATTAGTAAATTCGGGTCCATTGTCTATTTTTATCACTAAAGGTGTTCCATGGTGACTGAAAAATTCAATGAGACGATCTGTGATAGGAATAACATTACATCCGGGAATTGAATAGGCTGAACTAAATTTTGAAAATTCGTCAATAATTGTTAAAAATTTTTGATTTTTGTATTGAAAAACATCTAATGACAGAATTTCAAAAGGTTTGTTAGGAACTGGAATCATTTGTAATTTTGGTTTTATCGGTTGTCTATCGTACTTGTGTACTTGACAAGTTTCACAATTATTTATATATCTAGTTATATCTTCTTTCATAGAAGGCCAGTAATACCTTCTTTGTATATGCAACAGAGTTTCATTTATACCTCTATGATTGGTTTTAGATAGGTGATAATTATTTATTATGTCTTGTTGTTCTAATTGATTTTCTACATCTTCTAAAATTTTGATTGTTTGAAATAATTGATAAGCTTGATTTTTAAATGTTTTCTGCAAAGTTTGAACAAATTGGGGGTAATGTGTTTTATTCTCAAAATATAGACCGTATCGTTTTTTTGGATTTATATATTCTTTAAATAAATTTATTACATATGTTTCCAGGTTTTGGATAGGGATATTTGCAATAATTTTGGTTTTTTTGGAATCGTGTATATTTACTAATTTAGGTTTTTGTATCTTAGACAAATTTGTAAATTTTATTATAATTTGGTTAGCGAATAAATTTATTGGTTTTTCGGATATGGGGATCTCTAGAATAGGGTTTTCTTGTTGGGAATGTACTGTATTGTCAGAGTCAGAGTCGTTTTCTTGAATGATATTGGGTGTGTCAAAATTTAAGGATGTACTAGGCACTGGGTTAAGATCTTCGAGAAGTATTTCTTCTAAATCTTGTAGGTCAGGTGGGTGTTCTATATTTGGAAATAAGGACATATTGTCAGGGGGATCTTCAGTTTCTTTATTGTGAATTTCAATTCGGGAAAGGGCATCAGCATTTGTGTTTTTTATACCTTTTTTATAAACAATGTTGTAATCGTATTCTAGTAATTTTAATCGCCATCTAACTAATTTTGAATTGGGTTCTTTTAAGTTAAATAACCACTGTAGTGGTTGATGGTCTGTTATTATAGTAAATTTTGTTCCAAAAATGTAAGGCCTGAATTGTTTTACAGCATATATTATAGCGAGAAGTTCTTTTTCTATTGTTGAATAATTCTTTTCGTGTTCATTTAAAGTTCGGGATATGTATGCTACTGGTTTATCTGATCCAATGGGTCCTTGACTTAAGATTCCTCCTATTGCTAAATTTGAAGCGTCTGTCGTAACGTTAAAAGGTTTTGAAAAATCGGGATAAATTAATAATGGTTCGTTAGACAGTAAATTTTTACAAAGTGAAAAACAATTCAAAAATTCTTTATCATGAATTACTTTAGCATTTTTTCTTAAACATTTAGTTAATGGGGTGGTTATTTTTGCAAAATCTTTAATAAATCTTCGATAATATCCAATAAGGCCTAAAAATGATTTTATTTCTTTTTGTGTTTTGGGTATAGGGAAATTTTTTATGCAGGAAATTTTGTCTGAATTTGGTTTTATACCGTCAGGTGTTATTGTATGTCCGAGAAATTTAGTTTCTTTTAACAAGAAGTCGCTTTTGTCTAGTTGAATTTTTAATTGTGACTCGCGTAATTTGTCGAAAACTAATTTTAAATTTTGAATGTGTTCGTTTAAAGAAGTAGAAAATATTACAATATCATCCATATAGATGAGGCAGATCTTGTTAATTAAGCCGTTAAATACTTCGTTCATGGTTCGTTGAAACGTGGATGGTGCGTTTTTTAGTCCAAAAGGCATTCTCAAAAATTCAAAGTGTCCGTTTTCGGTGGTAAAAGCGGTTTTTTCTATGTCGCGAGGGTCCATCTGAATTTGATGAAATCCGGAAGCAAGATCGAGGGTACTAAAATATGTAGCACGTCCTAATTTGTCGAGTAAGTCAGTTATATTCGGGATAGGAAATTTGTCGTCTATGGTTTTTTCATTTAGTTTTCTGTAATCTACTACCATACGCCATTTTGTTTTTCCTGAAGCGTCTTGTTTTTTGGGAACTATCCAAACAGGACTGGACCAAGGGGAACAGCTAGGTTGGATTATATTTTGGTTCAACAATTTTTCTGTTTGTTCCATAACTTCAGTTTTGTGTACATAAGGGTATCTGTATGATTTAGTGAAAATTGGTGTTTCGTCAGTTGTCCGTATAACATGTTTAACTTTGTTGGTAAAAGTTAGGGGTTCACCTTCAAAATAAAAAACGTCTGGATATTTTTTACATAAGTCTAAAATTTTTATCTTTTCTTCTGAATTTAGATGATTGGTCCTAATAAGTTTGGAAATCGATTCTCTCTTGCTGGGTTGAGTTTCGATAAAGTATGACTTTATGGTTTTCGGTTTAATTTTATTTTCACTATTGTTATTTCGAATATGTAAATTAATTTTGGTGGTGGGTGATATAAGTACTAAATTATTAAAATCTAAATTTATTTTTAGTTTTCTAAAGTTATCGATGCCAATTAATCCGTCAAAATAATTATGAAAATTAAATAAATGGAAAGTTAAATTTTGATCAGAATTAAATTCAGTAAAACTGGGTATATTTATAATACCATTGCAATCATGTTTGTTAAAAATGGTTGTTACAGTAAATTTTGATTCTACAATTTTATTTCCAAAATATTTTATTGCTAAGTCCGGGTTTATAAAGGATTTTGAGGAACCTGTGTCTATTAGTAATTTTAAAGGTGGGTCGCAAATTTTTATGAATGGAAGGTTATCGCCATTAGTGTAACTTACTATTCTATGGGTTGATTCGAGGCGTCTTCTATAAAATTTGACTCGTCTTTGAAATTTTCAAATTGGTCTTGTGACATGCAAAGGTCGTTAAAATCAGTTTCTTCGTATTCACTATTTTCGGGATTTTCTAACTCGGTATCGTCTGTTTCTATGTTATAATTTTTCAGCTGGGGTGTGGTGTATGTTGTAGAAATCGACATAGGTGTAGGTTTGTACGTATTTGTTATCTGCTGTGTGGGTTTGTATGTATTCGTATTGCGATTCATATTATAATAATTATTAGGAATATTTGGGCGGTTTGATTTTAATAAGGGTGAATTATTGATTTGTTGTGTGGGTCTATTATAGGATTGCGGTTGTTTTTGTACAGGTTTATAAAATGGGTTTTGGTTTTGTGTTGGAATGAAATTGGGTTTTTGTATGAATTGCGTATGTGGTGTGTATTGTGTCCTATTCTTTGGTTTTAGATAATTTAGCTGTGAGTCAACAGAGTTGGCTTGAACTAATTTTTCCTCGTCTTTTATAATTTCTAAAGCTTTAAGAATAGTGTCAGGTCTATTCGATCGTACAAATTTTCCCATAGGTTCTTTCAAACCTCGTAAAAATGTCGTTAAAGTGAATCTAGTGTATAACGAATGTTTAATGCGTTTTTCTTCGTTTCCGTCGTTTATTTCAATGTAATTTATTATGGTGTGTAATAAATTATTACATTCGTCGAAGAATGCAATGTAAGTCTGATTGGGTTTTTGTTTCAGAAGTAGGAGATCACGTACTAGTAAATCTTCAGACCGTTGGTCTGCGAAATTATCTGTTAATGTTTGTTTTATTTCAGACCACGATTTTGCTCGTCTATTATTTATAGCTATTTTGGCACGGCCCGTAATTTTCGATAATACGCCATTTAAAATTCTAAAATTTTGAAAATTATCGCGATCGGGGTGACTATAGTAATTTATTAATTGATCCGAAATTCTAAGAAATTCGTGGAGGTGTTGAACATCTCCGTCAAATTCTGGAATGATTTGTAAATCTCTAGTGTCGAACAGGGGTACATGTTGGTTTGTATTTTGCGTCATGTTGTTAATGGGGTTTAAATTTACGTTATCGTCAGATTCTAAATCTAATTGAGATAAGGAATTTATTAACTCGTCAACTGAAGTCATAAGATGCGGAACGATTTACAATTTCTTAAATCTATTATACAAAATTATTGACTTACAGTATTACTGTTTTCATAGTAGTTGACTGTTGATTGTTGATTTGAAGTTGGTTGAGATGAGCGGTGAAGACAGCTGTTGTTGATCGATCGGACAGCAACAATTGATCTTGACTTGTTGTTGCGGCTTACCGGCGCAACTCTTGATGCTTTACAGATGTATTTGTATTTAACAATTATTAGTTGATCGAACTTTGTTTAGTTTGATTAATTTGTTTAATTTTGTTTAGTTTTAACTTTGTTTAGTTTGTTTTAGTTTGCTTAATTATTTATTTGTTTCTTGTATATTTAAAATTATTTGTATATATGTTTCTTGAACTTATTATTTTTATTTAAGTATTGGTTTTATTTATTTTTAAATATTTGTTTATTTAGTTTCGTTTTGTAGTTCGAATATTGCGTAAGGAATTAAAATTCTCCGTAAATTTCAATAATTAGCCCTGTTGAGGTACGTCGCAATATCCTACCGACTGCGCCAATTAAATGACAAATTTCTATTTGTCTTTAAAAAAAAATATTTTTTATTTATTTAAAATTATAAAATAGTTACAAAGTTTATATAAGTAATATTATTTAATTAATTATTTAATATTTAATGTTGCTTCTATTTTACATACAGAATTTAATGGACTTTGCCCCACAACTGTTATAGTTAATATTAAGAATAAATCTTTGTATAATTATTATTATTTGAGATTGCTTCTATTTTGCACATAGAATTTAATGAGCTTGGCCCAACAACCTTTCTTGATGAAAGTGAGATTGAATCTGAATAATTATTAATATTTAGTAAAAATCACAGTTTGCCCGAAATGGACTTTGTACTGTAAAATGTGCTATGTTCAGCAAAGTAAACTATGGGAAACAATTGTGTGAGAAAGTGTCTTATGTCACTTGTGCATATTGTCATATGAAACATGTCATATAATTTACTGGCATTTGACGTAAACAGATTTTCTTTGTCTCTCACATCTGTATAATATGTAGCAATAGGTTGATCAAATACTAAACAGCCTGTGGATAAATTAATTAAAATTTTAAAAGAAATTAGTCTAAACTTATATACGTAAGAGGCATTCATACACTTTGAATATTATAATAATAATCATTGATTTATCATCCATATTTTGATTACTTTTAGTTTTTTACCTTTATTCTTACAAAGCTGCAAAAGTATAGTAGCAAATCTCATATCTGGAAAATATTTACCAAAAATTAATATAATTATTATAGAAACAAGTTTAGGTTATGTATTTAATTTTGAAACATTGATAAAAAGTTGAAGTTACCTTTATTAGCGCGATTAATAATTTCTTGTGTCGCTTTCGTCTCATACAGAACATTTTCCTCACCATCTAATAAGCTCCATTTCCGCAAATTTTCCATTATTTTCAGAAGTCCAAAATAATTTCAGAATTTTTAATGTTTTAACTATGAGTCAACTGTTTAGCACTCAAGCGGCTTTGACTGATCACGTGATCAAAGTACTGGCGAGTACCTTACCTCGAAAACGCCAGTGCTCGCAGTAAGAATATATGGTTATTTATGACGTCATATATTTCCCTAGGGTACTGCGGCAGTATACTGGCGTTCATAACGGAACGGATTTTTCTACAGTAAGAGCACTGGGCAGTGCTCCCAGTGTATATCGGAACATACCCTAAAATGCAAGTGTAACAGAATAAAACGTAAACAGTTATCCCCCACCATTGTGCACCCCATAAGCCGGTTAACCGGCATACGCACAAACAGTACTCACACAACTATCAGGACAGTAACATGTGTTCCGACAATCGAGCAGATCGAACCTACAAATTGATTTGAATAAAATACAGTATACCACAATTCAACCATCAAACTGGCGCTCCAACTTGCGGCCGTTCGAGTTAATTAATAAAAGTAAGAATTATTGTTAACAAATAGGTGCACGTGTATTGTAACCGCGTATGTGTGCGCGTTCGGTAACTTTGTACAGTGTATGTGTGTGAGCCAGTATACCTTCGCCGTTGTGCTGTGTCACTGTGTGGGTATGGACGTTCTCACGCTGCATTGAGACTGTATTTGTATGTGTGTAGTGTTGTACTCTTCGAGTTTGGTATACCATCGACACACGCTGTGTTTTGTCAGTGTGTAGGTATTGACGTTCTCAAGATACATACGTGCATGTTGTACCGACTGGTATATGTGCGTATTAGTTTTGTCCGGTATTGAACTGTGTTTCACCGTGACTGGTATTGAATTTGTTTCACCGCACTCGTTTTTAAACTGTTTCGTTGTGTCCGGTATTGAACTTTGTTTAACCGTGTCCGGTATTGAACTGTGTTTCACCGTGACTGGTATTGAACTCTGTTTCGCTGTGACCGATATTAAACTGTGTTTCGCTGTGTCCGGTATTGAACTTTGTTTCGTTGTGCTCGGCATTGAACTCTGTTCGCTGTGCACAAGATTGAACTTTGTTTCGCCGCGCCCGGTATCGAACTTTGTTGAACATTAAACGTGTTCTGGTGATATTCGCATTGTTAGTGATCAAGTGACTTTTGTCGTGAACGTGAATTGTGAGTGAAGGTGCAAGCAAATTTCGCCAAATTCTGCACGCTTCTAGAAGTTTTGTACATTTTACGACTGTAAGTACATTAAAACTAAAATTTATTGATTAATTGGTGACTGCTATTGCTCGTCAATCACGGAGCCTGCAGATCAGAATCAGTATTGGTTACGAAGTCATCGTGGAAACGAAAACATGTCGGTGACTTTGACCAACGAGCAATTTCAGGAGCTCTTAGCTAGACTGACAGTCGCGCAGATGCCGGCTGCTGTTGCTCCGCCGCCGCCACAAGTTTCTGGTGGTAACTTTTCGAGATGCTCTTCGAAATTCGATGGAAAAGGCGATGTAAACGCATTTATTGACGCGATAGAAGTTTACAAAGATTGCACTCAGGTTTCCGATGCAAATGCATTGAAGGGACTTCCCATGTTGTTGACTGATTTTGCTGCAACTTGGTATCAAGGTGTGAAGACCACAATCGAGTCCTGGCATGATGCAATTGACCTGCTGAGAAGTACGTTTGGCCCGAAGAAACCAGCGTACAGAATCTACCGTGAACTTTTCGCTGTAGAACAAGATTCCAAGACACATACAGACGTATTTGTGTGTAAAGCTCGAGCGTTGCTTGCTCAGTTAGACGCAGGAACGTTAACGGAAGAAGTCCAGTTGGACATGGTTTATGGTTTGTTACACAAACGTATTCGCGAAAAGGTACCTCGTGACAAAATTCAAACTTTTAGCGAACTTTTGACGCAAAGTAGATTATTTAAAGAAACCTTCGAGCGCGATGGTGATGAAGTGCGCGGAAATAATTCTAGACTACCGCGTTGTGCGTACTGTCGGACATGTGAGAGAAGACTGCCGCAAACTTGCATCGAAAGCAAACAAACCGAACGAGGCTAGTGCTCCCCAGACTGGCCAAGAGACAAAAGTGACACCGTCAACGAGTACTGGTGGTACACGAGTTACTCCCAATGTTACTCCCACGTTGTCCTGTTATGGATGTGGAAAACCGGGTTATATACGCAGAAACTGCCCGAAGTGTAACGCGACCGAAACGTCATCCCTAGAGTTCTGTTCGGTGGGTGCAATAGAATACCCCATGTTGACACCGCGTCCGCGACCTATGTTTAAGGTGAACATTCTCGGTGCTAACGGAACTGCTATCATAGACACAGCTGCTAAGCAGAGTATCGCCGGAAGATCTCTGTATGAGTTGCTTAAGCGAAAGGGACAAAGTTTTAAAAGTGAAGAAACATTTGCTAAATTTGCTGACGGTAGTGCGCGTTTTGAGAAAGTGCTAATTACTCATGTAGACGTTGTATTAGAGACACGAACAATACCGACTACATTCATAGTATTTCCGGAAGCCGAAGCTAACAATACGCTTCTCGGCATTGACTTCTTAAGTGACGCTAATGTGATTTTAAACATATGTGATAAATCATGGTGTTATGCAGAGCAACCAAGTGTGATGTTTACACTTCTGTTCGAGGCCGCCCCGACGTCTGATAATCGTGTCGAGCTCGCATCGGTAGAAAGTCTCCGACCCGACGAGGCAACCATGCTGTCCAGGGAGCAGCGTGTTCGAATGAATTCTCTATTGGAAGAGGCTCATGATGTATTTGAGAAGAAGGTGGACTCGACGCCATACACTGTCCACTACATAAATACTGGAGATCATCCGCCTATTTCGCAACCTCCATACCGGATGTCACCGTTGAAGAAACAGCAGCTGACGGAAGAGCTGGAGAAGTTGCTAGAAGACGACGTTATAGAGGAGTGTGAGAGTCCTTGGGCCGCCCCAGTGGTTCTTGTCCCTAAGAAGGATGGTACGATAAGGTTGTGCGTGGACTATAGTCTTCCTGCTGAGCTAAAGTCACTTCCTTTCCCTAAATTTAAAAGAGAGCTAAAGACTCTTCTAATTAATACATGTTTGTATTCAGTTAATGAATTTTATTCGATTAATTATAATTATTAAATTTTTTTGTACGACGAATCCTGCTCACTGCTATATTGGACAATAAATATATTCTATTCTTTTCTATAACTGTTAGTGACGCCTATCCGCTACCCCGTATAGACGATATATTACATGGTGCTAGACGCGACGCGCGACGATCATAACGACGCTTGATTTGCGTGCTGGTTATCATCAAGTTAGTGTGCACGAACCGGACCGTGACAAAACCGCGTTTGTGACCCCTTTTGGAACTTATCGTTATTTAAAGATGCCTTTCGGTCTCCGAAACGCACCTGCGACATTTCAACGCCTAATAGACAGTTTTCGACAGGGTTTAGGTGAAGTGTTGATACTTGGGTATCTTGATGACTTAATTATTGTGTCAGAATCGTTTGATGAATATTGTGACGATTTAAAACGTGTATTTGCTAGACTCAGACAGTTTAAGCTCCAAGTGAATCGTCAAAAATGTAGTTTCGCGTGTGCGCGAGTCCGATATTTAGGACACTTAATTACGTCCGATGGACTTAGTGTCGATCCGGAAAAGACTTCAGCAATTATGCTTTTGCCGCCGCCAAAAACGATAAAGCAAGTGCAATCGTTCTTGCAAACTTGTGCCTGGTACCGACGTTTCATTGAGAATTTTGCCGCAATCTCAAAACCTCTATGTGAATTGACCAGAAAGAATATTGCTTGGGAATGGACTGCACTACATCAAGATGCATTCGAGAAGCTGAAACAATTGCTGACTACAGCCCCGATCTTACGACAAAATGACGAGACCAAACCGTACGTGCTACGTACTGATGCGAGTGGTTATGCGTTAGGAGCCGTACTAGTCCAGGGTGAAGAAAACTCTGAAAGTTCCATAGAGTACGCCAGTAGATTGCTGACCGCTGCCGAAAAGAATTATTCGACTACGGAGAGAGAAGCCCTTGCCGTCGTCTGGGCTCTGAACCGATTTCGAGGATACGTGGAGGGTTCGTCGGTAACCGTTTCCACGGACCATCAACCGTTACGATGGCTCCTTAGCCTAAAATGTTAATTCAAGGCTTCGATGTCAAGATGGAATACTTGCCAGGGAAGAAGAACGTGATAGCTGATGCTCTATCACGTCCACCGTGTGACCACAATGTCGCTACGGAATGTGATATCTGTATGCTGACGATCGAAATGCCACATCGCTCCGCCGAGGAGATACGACAAGAACAGCTGAAAGACCCAGAGGTCGCTAAAATTGTCCATTCGTTTGAAGACCCAAACAATCGTGATGTTGCCAAATGGACTGAACGAGGATACCTTTTGTCTAGTGGTGTCCTCCATCGTTACTCAGGTGAGGAAGATTGTGAAGAGGCACAACTCGTCGTTCCTGTTCAAGAAAGGGAACGAATCATGAAAGAATACCATGATTCCCCTACCGCCGCTCATTATGGTATTGAACGTACCATACAGCGAATTGCCAAAAGATACTATTTCACCGGCATGCGACGTTATATAACCGATTATGTTAAGCATTGTGCCGAATGCCAGCGTTACAAAGCTAGTAATCAGAAACCGGCTGGACTGTTGCAAACTCCAGTATATGCCCAGCGTTTCGAGACTTTGGCAATCGACCTATTCGGTCCCCTACCCGAAACGGATACGGGACAACGATGGATTTTTATAATAGAGGATACCTGTACCAAATGGGTAGAACTATTCGCCTTATGTCAGGCCACTGCTGAAGAGTGTGCCCGTGTTTTGATTGACGAGGTATTTTTGAGATTTGGACTGCCTCGCAGAATCATTAGTGATAACGGACCTCAGTTCGTAAGTGCAATTATGCAGAAGGTATGTTACTGCCTGGGAATCACGCAAAAGTTTACCCCGGTGTATCATCCAGAAGCAAATATGGTTGAGAGAAAGAACCGCGACTTGAAGCCTCGATTGGCTATAATGGTGAACCAAGATCATACTGCATGGGTTGATAAATTGCCTAGTATTCGTTTCGCCATGAACACTGCTAAAGGAGAATCTACGGGTTTTACCGCCGCTTATTTGACGTTTGCCCGAGAGTTGAGAACTCCTGATGATGTGATGCAGGATTTTTGGACCGTGGTACAGTCTGAGAACTTTATTCCGCAAATTACTCCGTACCTAGACAGAATTTCGAGAGTCCTGAGTGAAGCACGAGAGATACACGATAATCTCCAGGATCGACAGAAAGAATACGCCGACGTGACTGTCCTCCCTACAATCCAGGAGATCTTGTATGGGTTACCACCCATGTGAAGAGCAGGACTGCTAAGTTCGCACCGAAGCGTGACGGACCGTACGTGATTCTACAGAAGGTATCACCTACGGCGTATGAGATAGGAGATCCTAGTGACCCGACTACGCCGATTGGTAAATACCATAGATCATCGCTGACACCGTGTCTGGGCTGTGAAGAGGTCGAGCCCGCAATTGGGATACGTAAGCGCGGGAGACCCCGGAAGAAGCCCATAGACGCTGTTCCTGGTCCCACCACGGGACGTACGTTGGAACCAGGGGGGGGAGTGTAACAGAATAAAACGTAAACAGTTATCCCCCACCATTGTGCACCCCATAAGCCGGTTAACCGGCATACGCACAAACAGTACTCACACAACTATCAGGACAATCGAGCGGATCGAACCTACAAATTGATTTGAATAAAATACAGTATACCAATTCAACCATCAAACAAGTACATAATTATATATGTATAGTGTTTTATTTGAAACATATACAAACATATTTTCTATTTGAAAGTACAAAATGTTTTTTACTTACTTATTTCTTAGTAGCGATATATGCTTGCGAGATATTTTAACAATTAAGAGAATCGGAGTCGTTTTTGACTCCGATTTGAATATTGAGTATCGAACAATCGAAAAACTTCTCTATTGTTTAATCGGTCTGTGGTATACACCATCTCTCGATTGTTCAGTTGAGAAGCTTATTAATTGTATCGTCGATGGTCTACGAGGAGAATCGGAGTCGTTTTCGATCATTCGATAGGATAGGCATGGTATCGGATGATCAAAAACGACTCCGATACCACAAATCGATGAGACAATCGAGAGATTTTTCGATTGTTTCGATTGAAGTTAGCTCCGCCATCTTTTTTTTTGAAAAAGGAAGGGTGTGCTGTAATGTGCCCAAGAAGTGCTATGATGTGCCGTAAAGGAAAAAAAATAATCTTAAAAATTTCGATTTTTTTAAGTCAAAAATTTTTTTTTTAAAAGTCAGTCCCGCCTAGTAGTATATTTATACCATTCCTGGCGCCTCACTCCCCCCTCCACTACCTACCGACCAATGGCGAACGACTGCGAGCCTACCGACCAATGGCTGACGAGGGGCGTTACCAGAAAAAAATGGCGGACGACTGCGAGGGCGTTACCAGAAAAAAATGGCGGACGACTGCGAGGAGCGTTATCAGAAAAAAAATGGCGGACGACTGCGAGGGGCGTTACCAGAAAAAAATGGCGAACGACTGCGAGCCTACCGACCAATGGCTGACGAGAAGCGTTATCAGAAAAAAAATAGCGGACGACTGCGAGGGCGTTACCAGAAAAAAAATGGCGGACGACTGCGAGGGCCTTACCAAAAAAAAATGGCGGACGACTGCGAGGAGCGTTATCAGAAAAAAAATGGCGGACGACTGCGAGAGGTGTTACCAAATTAAAAAACCGACATTATACTCTAATCACACGGGAGCTCCTCCTCGTCAAGGTTCCGGCGTCCAATCAGACGAGAGGGCGGCGTTACCAACAAGATGGCAGTCGACTGCGAAGGCATTGCTAGAAAAAAAAATGGCGTTCGACCGCGAGAACGTTAACAAATAAATGGCAAACGATCGCGAGGGACGTTATCAATTAAAAAAATGAACGCTGCGGGGTTGACATTTTACAGGTGACGAGCTGAGGGTTGACATTTTACAGGTGACGAGCTGAGGGTTGACATTTTACAGGTGACGAGCTGAGGGTTGACATTTTACAGGTGACGGGTGGAGGGTTAACATTTTACAGGTGACGGGTGGAGGGTTAACATTTTACAGGTGACGAGCTGAGGGTTAACATTTTACAGGTGACGAGCTGAGGGTTGACATTTTACAGGTGACTAGTGGGGGGTTGACATTGTACAGTAGGCGAGTGGGGAGTTGACATTGTACATTGTAGGCGAGTGGGGGGTAGAACGGGGAGGTGCGTTGCAAATAAAACACTGAACGTAATTAAAAATTCGGAGTGGGGGTACACGTCAGAGCAGACCAGTGCAAGTTACATGTAAAGCGGGGGTAGCTACGTGAGAAAGTCTATACGACCATATATATACAGGATTGTTCATAACTTCAACTTGCAATAATTATTTTCAAAACAAAATGTAATAAATTAATTTTTATTTTTTTCGACAAAATTGTCCACCCTATATTATATAATATTAATGTTCAAAATTTCGTAGACGTCGATAACCTCAGCTCAGCTGTCGAGCGTCTATAATCAAAAATCTAACTATACAACATAATGTTATGTTTTCAATAAGAAAATAATTAACGTATATTATCTTACTCAACCCTGATTTTTTCTTACATGTAATTAGACATTTATCATCATATAACAGATATATTTTTGCAACAATATTTTAAAGTATTAAAAAATCTTTTTACCTTATAGCTCACTGTTTCTTTTAATTAGCACACACTGTAAAATTTTTCAACAAAAAAAAACTGATTGACCGCTATTATTATTATTATTACACAAAAAAAATGAAAATTTATAAAAGTATTAGCAAAAATGATTAAACTAATATTAATAATAACTAAAATTAGACAAGTTCGTATATTATTACGTTTGTCCGTCTATCTATCCATGCACACTGAGTAATATCATTATATTATACATGTTTGATAAGTGGGGAGAAATCAAACTTACTTCTCATATGCGTGTTATTATTGTCAGCGGTCGTTATCTAAATCTAATGAACTCAGAGCCAAGGTTCTCCGACATCGCGTTTATCTACTTGATATGTTTACAAATAATTTTTATAATATCTCCGTATACTAGTTTGTTGAAGATTATATACTTTAAACTCTGAATGTTCAAATCCATAAATATCGAGTATTAATAATATCTGAAATATAAATACACCAACTTGTTTTTTAAAAAATAACAAAATTACGTTCAAAAATATTTATTATAAAAATCAATACGTTGTTATCAAAAAAAATATAATTATTGCTTAAATCTAAGATTAATTTCCTGTTTTGATGCTGTGCATTTCAACATCTTCGTAATCATTGTCTTCGAAGTAATCTAATTATCAACATCGTTTTTATTCAAGTCCCGTACGATTTGTTCACTACAAACTATGGGAATTTCATAAAATAGTCTTTCGTAATTAATAGTATGTAAAATATCTCTAGGTATAAAAAAATCATTTGCGCTTAAGCGCAAACAATTCAATAGCTTGCACTTATTTAAATATGTATTATAATAAACATTTATGCTATTTGAGTAGTAAACGTACGAACACAATAAACTGTTTACAAGGTCTTTCAGCTCCAACAGATTGTCCCACTCACTTTTTGATAAAATCAACGAAAAAACAGAATTTGAGCGTTGAAATTTTAAATGTTTTATTTTCTTTAAATAAACGTCTTTAATTTCCACGTTTCCACCAATCACTGAATAAAAGTGTCGATGAGCGTCGTCGTAAAAGTACTTGTTTATATAGTCGCACAACAACATTAGAGCACGCCAATCGATCTGATCGATGAAAATGCTGGTCGATTTTACGTCTCTCAGTTCGAGCGTTGCTTGAAAACCGTGAGTAGAAGAAGAAGACGGCAGCCAACCGACGTTTACGTATTTGTTTCGTTTCGCATCGATGAAAAAAATGTTTTGCATCAACAGCTTCGCTTCAGAATTCAGCGTCCATAAGGCAGACAGAAACGAAGGAGGTGATGCTGCTGTTGTTGTTGTTGTTGTTGTTGATTCAGCAGCAGTGATGTTTTCAGTTCCAAAGTCGCGCACCAATAGAAACTCTACAATGTCTTCACCTCTTCCCACGTCCCCTTCCTCAGTAATTACGTTGTTGTAATCGATATTCACATCAGACGGCACTGCCATAGTTGTAGTTGACTCAGAGTTGTAAAACCGGAATATATTCGGAGTGATGTTCATCTTTTGACAAAGTCTCGCACACACTGGTTCTGCTTTCTTGTCGAGTTTCAATATAATATCTAGAAGCCGACTGAAATTACTCCTCCCTCCACTTGAACGCCTGAGATTCGACACAACAGGTCACTTCGTTATCAATCGTTAAATTTCGCTGCAGTTTATTTGTGAGATTATTAATATCTTCGCGAAAGTTTATATCCGCGTTCAAAAGTTTCAATCGCTTCAAATAACTATACACTTTTTTGTATAGCTGTTCGTGTGCCTTTTTCTCGTTAACTCGCAAAATAAACATTTTTACATAACATGTATTTTTGATTGACACTTCGAAAACTATACGCCCGTCGTCTAAAATAAATCGCACGTCACGCGGATCTGCCTTTAAGAATTTTATACCCTCTTTCCAGGGAATCGGCGTTAGCCATGCCGCGTTATTTTCATCGAAGCAAAATCCCCATTCTTCTAATTTTTGTTTGTTGTTTGCAGACGTCGACTCCGATAAAACTGATCTACGCCGAGAAATTCATCTAAAGCGATCGTAGACGATGACACAAGCACACCACACCAGTCGTTACCGACATCACTCACACCGTTGCTGATTGCGTTCATTTTTACCAAAGACTGAATTGTTTAAAAACAGTTACGTAGTATTTATGCTATTCTCCCCCACCGCCACCGCCAACATCATCATGTCTGGAAATTCATTAGCATATTTTTGCAGTTTAAGCACATTCTTGCGTGCGCAATTGTTTACAAATTTCACGTTTGTATGCGTGGCTACATTACAGGCGATTTCATTGTTAATTAACGGTGAAGATAATACTTTCAGCGAAGGACAGTTCGAATCTAAATCTACATAGAGTAAATCATCAGGTCCGTTCTTTTTCAGAAATTTTTGTTTTTCGAGCCCTTTGACAAGAATCAGTGTTGAACCTTTAAAAATTTTCGTCAATTGCTTTTTTAGTTCCCGATAATCAACGCTACCATCACTCCAGTCGAGACCGTTTATTTTAATCTTATTGTAAGCATTTTGCTTTTTATACTTGTCGTCGAGCAAGCTCTTTTCGTAGGGCGGCTCAAAAACTACTTGTTCTACATTTCCACTAAACAAATTGCAAAATGCCAACTCCTTTACAAAATATTCATGCCCGTTGCCCACGACGAATTGAACGTCACAAACGCCAATTCTGTGAGACATTTTTACACAATTTTCGCTACTGTATTTTGAAGGGGGTGATAGGTGAATAGTTTATCGTGTAAAATCAAACAGAAAGCCGTAGTGTTTGCGGGAAAGTTTTCGTGAGCTTCGATCATCAATTTGATGTCTACAACACCCTTTTTAATGGCCTCCGGTTGTCGCGAACAATCAAACACAATTAGCGGTGATTTGGCTTTAAAGTCGCTTTTATTGAAAAGAGGTGCGTTTCTCTGTCCGTAAAAATAGGCTTCTTGACCCTTGAGATACTTGTCGTAGACGATGTTGAAATCGTTTTTATCGAAATTCATAGAGAGCGGTTCGTAGGGATACGATTCTGAATTTAAAAAGAGTTTTGCCGAGCGCAGTTTACAATGATCGAAGACGCTGCTGTCTCTCAGTTGACCTGTACAGTTCAAAACATTGCAGACTAGACGTTATATGTGAACCGGAAAACTTTGCTGTTATGTAGCCTGCGTGGAGACGGTACACGGAGTAAAAAAAGACTGAGCAAATAGGCTTAAAAGACGGATAACTTAAACAGTTATGTCAATGTATGTGCACGGGTGCATCGTCTTCTCTACACATTTTTATATATGTTTTGCCTGCACAGTCATAACTGAGTTATAAAACCTTGCGTGTGGACGTGGCTTAATATATGTAGCTGGGTATTAGACTGTGAGATTGAAACATGAAATCTGGATGTATGAAAGCGATCGTAAACTTTGCACAGTTCTTCTGGCTAACGTCGTAAAGCGATGTTCACATTTATTCTCTTCACTTTTACTTTCAACTTAACGCGCGGGGTGAGGGGCGGAACTCATCTTGTGAGTAGAATGATTTCGATTCTTATGATGTATGCTATAACGTATCTGTTTCCGACCGGTTTGAATCCTCTTTCAATGTTATGTACTGTGTTGGTGCACGTTTTATTTTATTTGTGAATTCGAAAAAAGAAAGGTTGCGGTGAACGCAAGTAAGAAGAATCCATTTGGAAGAGTTGAAAAAACACGCGTCGAGTATCCTGCTATCATTGAGAGACTGAAATATTATATTTTCCACACACACACACACACACACACGCACGCGCGCGCACACACACACAAACAAACACACACACACAAACAAACACACACACACACACACGCACACACATCTATCTGTCCGCCTCCCCACATTTTTCTCTCATCCCTGTCCGGTTTTACAATGTACATACAGTAAAATATTTATAAAATATTGCGTTAATATCGCCATAACTTAAACGGAATACATCATACATGGTAAAACAATAAACTGTAAATTAGAATATTATGCTGTATATGCAGGAGAGTCGGTATATAAGACGCATTATTGCAATCATTAAATTGGATTCTAACATAAATATATGTGTTCCATTCATCAGACTCGCTATCTATATGTTATAAATTATTATTCTCGCGACCTTGCGACACATATCATTAAGTCGACAGATGTTAGGAAAATAATGGATGGGTAAACTTTTTCAGTATTGCATGCTGGTAACGGATGGCTGTGGGATGATATTTTAGATTCTCGGGCTTTAGGTTTTCGGGGCACATGGATACGTGTAAAAACGTAGAAAAATGAAGCGGGTGTCTAAAGATAGCAAATCACGATTGATACCAGTATTTTTTTTAATATGATAAATAGCGATCCGAAGTCGGCAGTCGTCTGATAATTGAGATTTATAAAAAATGTAAAACACACTCTGTACACGGGGTATCGAGGTTTGATAATTGAGAATTATAATAAACATACAATAAAGTATGCACATCTAGGTCTACCAATTATAAACAGTCTCTGTAAACATCCTTTATATACGTATCGAGGTTTGATAATTGAGAATTATAATGAACATACAATAAAGTATGCACATCTAGGTCTACCAATTATAAACAGTCTCTGTAAACATCCTTTATATACTGTTTACGTATCAGAGCCGACGCATAATCTTATATTATCAATTAAGCATCGTTTTGCTCATATCCGTCAAACCGCAGTCAATGGACAATAATTGCCGATTATAAAACAGACCCATCAAGCGGCCAAAACTTACAATGGAAAAATAATCTCAAGCTCTTTTAATGCATCTAAAGGAGTACCGCAATGGAGTATCTTTGGGTTCTCTATTATTAATATTATTTGTTAATGATCTTCCTAAATGTATACCTCTCGGGTCGAAGACGATCATATATGCGGATGATGCCAATGTCTTAATTGAGACTGACAATGAGGATACTTTGATTATTAAAGCAACTGAAGCAGTCAATGCCGTACAAGATTGGTGTAATAAAAAAATAAACTGATTTTAAATAACTCAAAAACACAAATAATAAAATTTATCTCAAAAAAATACAAAATATGAATACAGTTCTCTAATTAGTCTTAATAAAAAAATCAATAGCACAAGTACAAAATGTAAAATTTCTAGGCAACTGTATTGACCATAAATTGCAATGGCAGGTTCATATAAATAATTTAGCATCTAAACTCTCTACACTATGCTACATGGTTTATAAACTTAAAAAAACACGGTATCTAGAAATGTGCTGCTACAAATATATTATGGATATTTTTATTCGCGTATGTCGTATGTCATCATTTTCTGGGGATTAGCGACATACAGCAACTACATATGTAGAATACAAAAAAGAGCAAAATTTTACCGTTTTATTGTGTATTTTTTATATAAAATTTTAATTCTTATTCACTCCAGTGAAGTTTCAAAACGCAACAGTGTTCATAGTTACGCTACGAGGAATAACGACAATTTAATACAGCCCTTTTGTAGGACCTAGCTAGCATATGAAGGTCGTATGAATATTGGAATCAGATATTTTAATGTTTTACCTGAGTGCATCAAAAGCCTTGACTCTAAAAAAAATTTAAAAAAAAGGTAAAAGACGTTTTAACAAATCACTGTTTTTTACTCTGTGAATGAATTTTTAAATGTTTTTAAGTGACACCTTATGTATTATGTATTGTATACTTTTACCTGACTATGTAATAGACTTTGGTCTCCTTTGCAGCTAAATATATTATTATTATTATTATATCCATCCATAGTCGTGCGGTAGAAAGCGTTGCACCGCAAATCTAGAGTATGAGCATTCGATCCCTAGTCGAGGCATAAGATTTTTTTTTTTTCAAATAAAAGGATGACGAATCGTCTCTCAATTCTCCAGCCGCATCGAGCGTGAAAATTATAGGGGTGTATTAAAATTCATTGGGAGCTCCCTCTGGAAAATATACACGTATGCGTGCATGAGATGTGTATATTAATTATTGTATTATATAGAAATTCTAGCGACGGATCATTACACGTCCGCATAGTCGTGTGGACAAGCGCGCATCTTCAGATCAGACCACGATCTTCCTACGATGTCCGGTAGAAATTCGAGGGACTCTTAAAATATCATGAATTATCGAGTGTTCGGCAGGGTTTTGGCACTTCGACCGGAGTTTTTTTTTTGATATTTATAAACATAATATAATCACACAAGGTTAATACTTTGCACATACATTGTTGCAAGCGAAGTTTAATTGTCAATGTTTAAATTTGTATAAATAGAGATGTCTTACCTCAACAATGTGATGATTAAAAAAAACTAGGTGAAAATATATAAATGTATTATATATTATATATGAAATGCTACTTTACAAAAATAAACTGATTATTTCAGAGGTTTTTCATTCTTATTTACTCCATTATGATTAGAGTTTAGTGCAAGTTGCTTTATAGATATATAACACCTTATTTACACACTCATTACTTCAAGTCGAATATTTAGAAAACATTACACTCTTGATTTGGAATACTGGTATAGTAGTAGGGTTATTCTAAAATGCAGTAAGTAAAGTGTTATAATATTCGCAAATAATATTATAAGAAGGTAATTGATAAAATCTGCACTTGCACACAATAAATTTTCTAAATGAGTTATAATTTATTTTCTCAGTGTATTATGTATGGATTTGAGGTTTTTAGGATGTTATTCAATTGATTATACAGAGAATGAGTATAATATAATTAAACATTTATTTATATATATTATATTACATTTTATAGATAAAGAAAAAACAAAAATTGAAAATTTAACAACTATATCTACATATATAATTACACGTAAAAAAGAAAAAAAATAATATCATACATGCAACTTATTTAGTAATGCTTTAATTTGTTCTATAATTTTACAATTAATTCCAAAAACTGATAAATCAAACTTTTCGATTTTTATTACCGTATTAGTGAATTCATTATATTCCACATAATATTTGTCATAAAAAAAGTATAATAGTCCATTTATGTATCTAAATGCGTTATTTATATTTGATGGAACATCTTTGAATTTTGAAGTAATATGCCCGTGTTTTTTAGCCTTAAATGTATACTCATCCAATTCGACAAAATTACCATCATTAAAAAATAAATATGTCTGCCCGGAATAAGAATTAAAAATAGAATTAATTTTCTTAGCACTCGGTAAATCTAATTTTGGAAGCGATATACCATTAATGTCTATTCTTACCTGAAAATCAGACATACTAAATGAATAAAATAATTCATTAACAACAATAATTACATCTCCATTCGGCCTCCTGTAAACATGAGATATTTCTTCAAAATCTTTCGGTAAAAATTTTATACGATCAGTTATTAATCTAGATTCCGGACTAAAAGACATAGTTATCAGATCTATAATCCAAAAATATTTTTTATAAAATATATACATATGCTCGTTTTCAATTAAAAACGTATTTATTTTATCTTTAACATCACACAGTTTAATCAATGGCACAGGTTTTAAAGTTGGAGTTGTAGGATTTGTCGGGGCTCTTACGTTAAGACTCGTAGGGGGTGTTACCGTAGTTGGTCTTACAGGACGTGTTGTCGGATTTGTAGATGTTGACGTTGGGTGTCCATATAAATACTGAATTCCGTACGCGTCGTCTGGGGAAAGTTGCAGTAGATTTTCATTATAATAAGGAAACATTATTGAGTCCTTATAGCTAGAGTGTTGAACTCCTATCGAGTGTCCCAGCTCGTGAAGTAGGGATATATAGAAACTGGCTTGTCCATCAGGCGCCTTATCAAAACCATAATACCACTTTTCTGCGCGGTCAAAGTGTATTTCTACACACGATCCGTCCGGTCTCGGATAGAAGGCGTGTGCTAATACACCTCCCGAACCATCGAATTTGTAATTGCAAGTACCGCGAGTACATCTTCTATCATTACCATGCACCGCGCCCCCGTTTGCAAAAGCAATTAATATATCTGGACTATTTGGATTATATGAAAATTTTAAGTTGGATAATTCTTGCCATGCGTTAAAAGCCTTATCTGCTACCGCTAGCATTTCATCATTAGCAATAGAAAAATACCAGTTTAAATTTGTTTTATTCCATTTTACTGTATGAACTCGATACTCTGCAGGCATCACATCATCCACACCGCACCTACGCTGACTCATCAATTTTAAAGTTTCTTCATTCAGTTCGCCGTCTACAGGTAAACTATAAAATTCTTGAAATGTTCTCAACGCATTTTTTAATGTTGTTTCCCTATCAAGTTGTATTGCGGTAGCATTGGAATTAGTTTTTAAATATCCGTATGTTTCCAAATAATTAAACACATCAAACACATCCGTCACATTTGCATTTACAATGCACATAAAACCACATAATATTAATAAAATTTTCATTTCGAGAAAGAATGAAAAATATTTACAGAGTGAATTGAAGGTAGTCAACTCTATGCAGCTTCGGACTGAACTAAGAGCGAACATGAAACATCAGTTCTTTTATACTAACCGAAACTGCATAAAATTAATTTGGTCGTCAGTTCTACTCTGTTCAAAAGCACCAGATTTTATTTGACTATACTTGTTTCTAACAGACTTTATAGCGTTTCTCAATCGCCTTCTCACTGAAATTTCGTTTTTTCTATTCATCTCGCTGCTGCTACTACTGCTACTACAACGGCAGAGAGAGATGACGGTGTAATAACTGAATAGAATATCATACAATTATATTTATACTGATCGTTTCACCGCTATGAATTTGTCGAAATTCATTCTGTAGCGGCCCGCGTTCAGGTCCGAATCTCTGTCGATTACGAAGAAATTATACTTGTTCGCAGTCCAACACTCTGAGCAGAGACTTTTAAACTCTTGAAACGTCATATCCGTATTCACATTGTCGTCGTACACATGGTGCAAGTTCATATCGTCTTGCTTGAAAAGCACAATAAAATTAGCATTGTCTCTGACCAACTGTTTGGGTATTCTACTGTACGACTGACACAGGTAAAAAACTATCAACGCGCGCGTGTCGCCCCATGCTGAAATAATCGCGAATGTTACTTTGGTTCTCGCACGCCACGTCGTCAAAGACGAAAATGGAATTTGGTTTTGCCTCGTTCGGACGCATTATCGTTTCGCTGTCGGTGAAGGTGTGATAGCCCAATCCGCCGACGCCGTTCAAAACCTCCGCAAGCAGGCGATATTTCTCCTGTTGCAGGGATTTCGAGTATAAATATACATTTTCAAACTTAAGCCCGTTCTCGTCAATCAGCAGGGAAACCATTACGTTAGTCTTACCGCAATTTGACGGCCCTACAATAATGCATCTTATGGTGTCGGGAAGTAAAATCCCGTGTTTTTTAATTATTGAATTTTCACTTTTTTGATCTAGATTAAAAATTTCAATTTTGACGGGTTGCTGTACCAATTTCATTGCTATCAACACACACACACACACACTCTTATTTTTTAGACACTTTAAAGACAACTGAACAAGAAACGGGGAAGAGGGGGTTTTTATATATAAAGAAAAAAATGCAATCTTTGAATTTTTTTTATTTGTGAAAAAAAATCATTTAACACTATAATATACCATCACCAATTATTAAAAAATAAACTAAAATCTATACCACCACCACCGCCAGTTATAAACTAGAATTCAATTATTATACTAAAAAAAATCGTCCTATTATTATACTAAAAATTGCCTTATTATTATACTAAAAATTGTCTTATTATTAAACAATACACTTTTAAATAGTCTATATATATTGTTACACTGTTTTATTCGCTCTCTCTCTCTCTCTCTCTCTGTCTCACTAAGCACAAAGTTTCTCACTGATTGAGTTTATAGTGACCCCACGCAAGAGTTTCGTGAGAGTCCTCCAACAAATGTCTCTTATCGTCCGCAGCACTGAGTGTGATTTTATTGTTTATCTGTGCTTGCACCTCGTGTTTTACAGACCTAAACACACACATTTGACACATCAAAGTCTCGCCGCTCTGCAAACAGTGCAAATAGTCGTCGAACGTTAATTGTTTCTCGACAACGTTAGTTTTCACACCCTTTGCTCTCTTGTGACATTGATTTGCGCTACCAAACAGTCTGTAACAGTACATTTTGCAGCGCAAACCGACAAATTCTACTATTAAATTCGCGCCTGTCTCAAATTTGAATTTACCCACAACTTTTTTATTTACCAACGGAAGACCGTACTCGTTGTCTGCGGGAAAATTTGACGTGTCAAACAAGTGCATGTCGGCTTTGATGTCTTCGTATACGTCGTCGGTGAACACCTCTAACAAAAAACTGTCCGTGTCACTGTAGAGGAGATTGAATTTGAACTTTTTCTTCAAATAATTGTAGAAAAAGTCGTACATCAAACATTTGGACAGGTCTAGAACTGCTGCGCCGATGTAGTTTGGTTTGTTGTACTCTACGCTGAGTCGATTCATTTGCACGGCCACCAATTCGCTTGTAACCTATCCTTTCTTGCGCAGTGGAGTTGAGGGAATAGGTTAAATTATTATTATTATAAATAAATGTGCTTGTTGATTTAGACTTTAGTTTAAAATTGAATTATATATTTTTATTGTAGAAATTAGAATATAACTATTTAATATTTGTACATCAAGTATATTAAAGACATTTTATTTTATTATTATGGTGAAAAATCATTTATTAGCCGCCGCCCTCGATAAATTTAGATATACGCAATTAAATGTAAAATAATGCAAAATGTAACTGATTTTAAAGCGTTTATTGGTCGTTAGAATCCTTCAGGATTTTTATTTTTTTCACTTATTAAGTTTGAAATGATTATAATTAATATAACTTGAAAATATATATATATATAAGTATAATTTTACTTCGATAACGACCGATTTGCGCCTTTTGGCATCAGAAACAGAACTGTCTACCTTTTTTGTTAAGATTTTACATTTTTATGAAATATTTCATCTTTTGAAATTGTATAATTTATTGGTAATTATATAACAATTGAAATTTGAAATGAATCAGGGGCGGCTTAGGCTAATAAATGTGACGTATCCAAATAATCTTTTGGATCCGTTACAGGCTCCTTCCCTTAAAGTTTGCTTACTCCGGTTCGTGTTGTTGCGAATATGGCTTCAGTTGCTCAATGTGGGTTCGAAATCTTTGCATCGTGGCGATGTCCTCCAGTTCGCAGGATACTGGACTTGAAAAACGAATGATACGTCGTGGAGTCGACCACCGAGGTACAAACTTCTGATCTTCGTTAAACGCTGGAAGTCCATGAAGACGCTGCAGCACTAGCTGGCCCACTGTGAAATTGTGGTGCGGTGGACGACGAAGGTTGTAGTACTTAGCGTATTTAGACCGGCTCGTTCGTATCGCTTGCTCAACTTCGGCATTTGTCGGTTTTTCGGCGGCATCGAGTGCAATATCGAGCTTCCACTGTCTATCCAATGGTTGCGGGAGTTCTCTTCCCAGGAATATCGCCGCTGGTGATGCTTTCGTGCTCTCGTGATAGCCCGCATTGTGTGAAAACTTTACATATGATATGTAGTTATCCCAGTCTTTGTGTGCTGCCTCGTACTGCTTAAGGATAATGGTAAGTGCTGCTTTGATGTCCCTGTTAGGACGCTCTGCCATATTTCCTGCTGGTCGATATGGTGATGTCGTCACGTGTTTGATACCCCACTGAAGACACATGGTGGCGAAGTTAGCGCTAGAAAAACAACGTGCATTATCTGAGACGATAGTGTTCGGTGGACCAAATTGCGACCAGAGATTGGTAAGTTTGCTGACAGTAACTGATGCTGTAGCCCTCCGGACAGGAATAATTTCTAGCCATTTGGAGAAGGCGTCGATAACAACCAAACAATACCTGTTGTTCTTAGAGCTGTTGATAAGGGGACCGATGTGATCAATATAGATCTTGGACCAAACCGACGTCGGAGGTGTCGATGCTAGTGGAGCCTTTTCATAGCGGTTCGGAGCTTTGCATTGCTGGCACAGATCACAGCTGCGGATATAGTCCCGAACGTCCTGGTATAAATTTAGCCACCAGAAACGTTTACTGATCTGACGGTATGTTTTTGTTATTCCTTGGTGCGCTCCTGTTAAACTATTGTGGAAGTAGTAGATGACCATTTGCTTTAAATTCGAAGGAACCACGATTCGCTTTAGCTTCCGTCTACCAACTTGTTTCACCAGGAGATCGTCTTTGATCACGAAGTTATCGACATCTTCGCCGGAGTGAATCCTGGTTCTGATGAGTTCGCAATCTGGATCAGTTCTCTGATGTCGCTGGATGGAGACGAATGATAAAGGTACGTCTTGAAGAAGATTTAAACATTCTGACTCTGATTCAGAGTGCATTTGGTTGTCTTCTTCATGATACAATCTGGATAAGGCGTCAGCGATAACATTCGTTTCGCCTTTAATGTGTTGAACTTCATAATCGAATTTGGTTAGTTTTAAGAGCCATCTGCCTACTCGTCCTAGATTTTTTGGATGTCGGTGAAGCCACATTAAAGCTGCATTATCCGTTTGCAAAATAAAATGTTGTCCTTGTAAGAATTGTTTAAAACGTTCCAGAGCCCAAATTATTGCGCATGCTTCACGTTCGTAGGTGGTGTAGTTTAGTTGAGCATCATCGAACTTCTTGCTCGCATAATATATTGGATGCATACCATCTTCATATTGCTGTAGTAAAACACCGCCCATAGCGTGTGAGCTTGCGTCAGTTTGCACCGTAAACATTTTATTAAAATTTGGAAATTTTAAAATTGGAGATGACAACAGTGCTTTTTTAATTTTATTTATTGCTTCGATTTCTACGCCAGAAATTTTGAATTTTACGTTTTTCTTCTTTAATCGATGAAGAGGAGCTGCTATCGTCGAGAAACCAGGAATGTATCTTGCAAAGAATCCCGCCATGCCGAGAAACGACTGAACTTGACGTAAGTTTTTGGGAATGGGCATATTCTCAATTGCTCTGGCCCGTTCCGGATCTATAGACATGCCTTCAGTTGATATCACGTGGCCCAAGAATTTTAATCTTGATCTGCACAATTTCATTTTTTCAGGATTTACAGTAAACCCTGCATCTCGGAGACGGTTGAAAACGATGTCCAAGTGCTTCAGATGTTCTTCGATATTAGATGAGTGCACCAATAAGTCATCGAAATATGGTACGACGAATTTAAATCGAACATCAGCGAATGTATCTTGAATAATTCGGTTTAAAGCTTGCGGTGAAACGTTGAGTCCGAATGGTACTTGGTTGAATTCAAATTGGCCCATTGGAGTATTAAAGGCTGTGTACCTTTTGGATGAAGGTAATAAATTCAGTTGATAGAATGCAGAGGTAAGATCGAGTATTGTAAAGACAGATGAGCCGTGAAGAGATTGAAGGATGCTATCTATATGAGGAGGTGGAAATGCGTCGAATATTATCTTCTGATTTATTCTTCTATAATCGATACATAAACGTTTGCCTCCACCTTTTTTATTAATCAAAAATGCGGGTGCACTGTACGGCGAACGACTCGGTCGGATTATCTTTTGTTTGAGTAATTCTTGAATATGCTCTTGCATCTCTTGCGCCTTGACTGGATTTAATGGATAAGGTGACTGTCTAACAGGTATATTATCTTTGACATAAATTTGATACGTATAGTTCTTCACGCGACCGGCTTTATTGGAGAATATTTCATTATACTTGGTGATTAATTGTGATAGTAACGTTTCTTGCTTTTCAGAAAGGGAAAATTTTTCTTCAGTGGCACAGTGAATGTAGTTTTCATTAGGAATATTTTCATGAGATACAAATGGAATGGAACTTGATTTGTTAAAGGGGAAGGAAAGGGTTTTATTACAGAAATCAATACGAGCTTGAGTTTTCTTCAGTGTGTTGCTGCCAATTAAAAAGTCATATGGAAGTTCCTTGATGACCAAGAATGTCATTTTCCAGGTGAAGTTAAGAATTTTTATTATTGCAGAAAATCGCTGTCTAACACATACTTGTCTTCCGTCCGCCAAGATAGCAGTTGTAGAAGTCTTGACAATCGAACCGATCCTCTTTTGACGTAATTTTTGTGCAACAGATTTAGAACAGTAGTTTGATGATGCTCCAGTGTCGAGTAATGCAAGAAAGTCATTGTTAGAGACTAATATTTTTATTACAGGAAGCGACATCGAAGAATAGTTTCTGTCGACACTGGAATTTATTCGTTTTTTGGCTGAGAATTTCTAGATTGTCTTTTTCGGCATTCTTGAATAGTATGACCTGTCCGTTTGCAATAGTTGCACGATTTGTTTGGTGGTGAACTAATTTGTTCTTGATTTGTTTCCTGGGCTAGATAATATCGTTCACGGCGTTGAATTTGATCGATCTCTGTGCCAATATGCTCCAATTCGCGTAAAGTTTGAGGAATTGAGCGGTATTTTATATATTCAAATGTATTCCGGTTTGTGTGAGCCCAAATCATATCAATTATTTGTAGTTCCGACATTTGAACGTCAAGAACTGTAATTTTCTTTACAACATCTCTTGTGAACTGGCTAAACGTTTCGCTTTCAAGTTGATTTCTGCGGACGAGACGATCCACCAACATCGTGATGTCAATTCGAGACAGGTAAGTATTCAATAATCGATATTTTATAGCAGCCCACGATGTATGCGTCTGCATCGCAGCTGTCCACCAAGTTCTAAGATCGCCAGTTGTTTTCATTAATAAATAATATATTAACTGATTTTCAGGAAGCAGATTGGAATCGACAACGTTTTGTATTTCATGCATGAAATTGACCAGATCTACAGGTGAAGATCCATCGCAGGTAGGTATTAGACGTGTGATATTGTCAACGTCCATTTTAATTTTTACAGGTATAACTTGCCCATGTCTTTCAGGCGGTGCCGTCGATGTAGTTTGCATCTGCTGAATCGCTTGACTGATGTTAACAACTGTCTCGTGAGTACTTCTTGCAACATGTAATCCAGCACGAAGAAATTCTATCGTACTGGGAGAAGTAACATTTCTTTCTTGCGTTGCTGCGGGCATCGTTGGATTTTCATTTGGATGCAATGAGTTATTTTGCGGTTCTGGCAATTCTGCAATGATCTCTTCGCCATGAGGTGAACCAGGTCGAGCTGTGCGACGTGTATTTCTACTTGCCATATCGATAAGCACTGTAAATTTTATTAAATTATTTAAAATTATTTAAAATTTGTATTGAAACTTTTATTTTATTTCAGATTAAAAAAACTTGTTGCGTAATGTTTGTTAATTGCGTAATAGATTGAAATGATATTATAGATTATTCGATTTTAAATGAGATTTTTAACCATTAATAGTATTTTAAATTTATGATTTAATATTATTTTATTTATTTAAATTTTTAAAACTACGCTCTGCTACCATTTTGTAACCTATCCTTTCTTGCGCAGTGGAGTTGAGGGAATAGGTTAAATTATTATTATTATAAATAAATGTGCTTGTTGATTTAGACTTTAGTTTAAAATTGAATTATATATTTTTATTGTAGAAATTAGAATATAACTATTTAATATTTGTACATCAAGTATATTAAAGACATTTTATTTTATTATTATGGTGAAAAATCATTTATTAGCCGCCGCCCTCGATAAATTTAGATATACGCAATTAAATGTAAAATAATGCAAAATGTAACTGATTTTAAAGCGTTTATTGGTCGTTAGAATCCTTCAGGATTTTTATTTTTTTCACTTATTAAGTTTGAAATGATTATAATTAATATAACTTGAAAATATATATATATAAGTATAATTTTACTTCGATAACGACCGATTTGCGCCTTTTGGCATCAGAAACAGAACTGTCTACCTTTTTTGTTAAGATTTTACATTTTTATGAAATATTTCATCTTTTGAAATTGTATAATTTATTGGTAATTATATAACAATTGAAATTTGAAATGAATCAGGGGCGGCTTAGGCTAATAAATGTGACGTATCCAAATAATCTTTTGGATCCGTTACACGCTGTCAAAAATGGCGTTTGAATGGAAATTCGGCTGGCTGATGAAATGCTCGGCTCCCCGCTTTTTTCTTTGGCGCTCCCAACGACACACCAAACGCACGTCGACACGCTTCTCGACCGACTCGATCGATTTTCCATAGCAGGCATTGTTTTTCAATTTGTACATGTCCTTCTCAAAATCGGAGTCGGCTAGAGCGCGTAGCTCCGTGTTTCGGTCGATGTATGTTTTCAAAAATTTTGACTGAGAAAATTTCAACACTCGGTGAATTTTTTTCAACACGAGTCCGTGCTCTAAACACTGTTTAAGGTATCTGTAGTGCAGTATGTAACGGTCTTTGTCTTCCAGTGTAGTCAGTAATTTTGTCTGCGTCGATTTAGCGGGGGGTGGAATTTTTTTCTCGGCGCAAAATGGAAAGTCGTTATGGCTTTTATGCAAATGACTCGGATATTCCAAGTCTACCTCAAGAAAATATCCACTTTCACTGTCGTCGTCGAAATTTTCTACGTCAAAATTTTTAATTTCGTCCTCGCTCAGCCAGCTAAACCCTCCTGTCGGTAAGGGCTGGCTTAAAGCATAACCATAAAGATTGTTCGCGTCTAAATAGATGATAAATGAGGACGGCAAGTTGGGGTTGTACTCATTTTTCATGTGTTTATTATTAGCCACACAGTAGCGTTTAACACAGCTTGATATTCCGCCGCGCAACGACTTGCGAATGAAGTGCACCATGTCAATGTCCGACATTAGTTCTAAATTGACCTTGGTGTACTTCAATATTGCGTCCCAAGATAATCCGGGGAGCGTGTAATAGCAAGCCGGATCGAGTTGGTATGTTGCGAGCTCTACCTTGCGAAACTTTTCAAAGATGTCGCAGAGGAGGAGTACGTCGGTTTTCAAATAGTTATTAGAGTAGTCGAGCAAGGTTTCACACTTGAAAATCTTCCATACTTTTTTCGCACGTTCGTATTCCTCCTCTGTGATATTTTCATCGTTTAGCTCAGAGTAAAACGCTTCTATGGGTGGCAGTTCCGTTTCGTTTAAGACGTCGAGCGAAGTGATATATTCATATGGAAAAATTCCTTTACCTGTGACCAGTTGAAATTGTTCCGCGTTTGGATATTGTTTTCTGAGCTCGACAAAGTCCACTTCCCGCATCGTTTTTGCCAGTTTGCTCAAACTGCATGAAAGAAAACGAAACGAGTCCAGAAATCTCAATTCAACACGCTTTTTATTTTTGAAATGATTATCATCGTCTTGGTCTGTGTCATCGTCCTCGTCGTCACCGTCGTCATCAGGCAAAGGAAATTTTGCACTAAACGAAATATATTTTTCTTTATTTATAGGTATGACCGAAATGTCGTTGCACACCGAAGCCAACTGTTTAATAAAAAGATGACTGTCAAAATTACTCAAATTGTGGAAAAATACCGGAATAAATTTTGGTGTTTGATAATTCAAATTGCAAATACTGTGCGCATATCCGCGAGGTTCTCCAGTCGGATGACAATGATCCAAAACAATAGAATCGCTCTCTTCGTCGGAAAAACTCCTCTCGCAGATATGATACGTGTCTTTGCACAAATTTTCAATCTCTTCGCTTCTGAGTTTACGTAACGGAACTACCTGATTTAAAATTTTATATATTTTTTTAGCGTCCTGCACAAGACTTTGTATAAAATTTATTGCACAGTCGTGACCGTTAAAGATTTCCAATTTAGACAGCGAATCATTATAATTACACTTTATATAGTAGCCCCCAGGGGGAACATTGGAATGTCGTTGTTTATCGCAATTGCATTACAATGTTCTTTGGGAATTGGCGAACCCAGGGAAACCCGAGCACGCACCAGTCGGTTGTGTACCCAGCTGGGTGATTCATTTAGGGACTATTATGAAGGAAGGACAGTCGCAACATTTTTCTTCTTCAGTTCTTCCGTCTTTTGTTGTTGTTAGCGGTCTTGTCCCTCCGTTATGGGTACACCTTTGTTGCTGTCCTTTGTTTGTAGTAGTCCCTAATAGTACACCTGCGTGTTTGCCGTGCGCGGTGACCCGTAAGGCGGAAAAGAGGATCCTGGCAGTTGAGGTTCGCTTGGGTGCACCAACACACTGCTTTGGCCTCCGCTTCGCTGTAAACGGGCGGCTAGACCTAACCCAGTCTAGTCAATCGGCTAACGTCGTGTTTATTTAGTATTCCGGCGGGGTGAGCCAGTGTCTTTGGATGGAGTGGCGCCGTCTCTTGAGCTGACTATATCACCGTGTAGCCCTGGCGCTCTGTACCGGTTTGCGGTCATCGTCCCCTTGTTGGGCTCCGTGGTGGGTGGGGAGCACGGTAGATGAATATAAAATAATTAATATGGCAAATTTTCCCCCATTAACTAGCCCTCCCTCTAAGAGAGGGCGTAAAGATGAAGGATTAAATATATTATTTGGTAATGACCCGGAAATTGTTACTCCATGTAACAAATATTTAATTATGAGTAAAATTACTGGAAATTTCAACAGCGACAGTCCCTTTTACATTAATAAACATCTTGATGGCTTATTTGGAACTTTTCCGAGTGTTAAAAAGTTGCGTGATGGATGTTTATTAATTGAAACATCTTCACAGCGTCAAGCTGAAAAAGTAATGGCATGTAAAAATATAAAAGGTGTCGACATGTGCACTGACGTACCTGTAAATGTAGAATTGCATAAGCAGCTGAACTTTTCTAAAGGCATTATTTATTGTTTCGATCTTCTTAACTGTACAGTTGAAACAATAAAAGAGGAACTCAAAGATCAAGGTGTTACAGACGTATATAGGATTCACGCACGTAGAGATGGTCAATTAGTACCTACACCGTCTCATATTCTTACGTTCTGTACACCGCAGCCTCCGCCATCAATAAAAGCAGCATTCTATTCTTTGAAAGTACGTCAATATATACCATCTCCCTTGCGCTGTTACAAATGTCAAAAGTTTGGACATTCGCAGAATAACTGTAGCTTTCCCAGTCTCTGTGACAATTGCGGCCAACCTTTGCATGAGGATATTCCGTGCAAAAGGGTGTCGCATTGCGTTAATTGCAACGGAATCCACTCTGCAAGATCTAGAGAATGTCCACAATACAAAGTGGAATTCAAGATCCAAGAAATAAGAACCACCGAAAAAATTTCTTTTGCAGAGGCCAAGCGCAAATATCGTGAATTAGTCCCTTCTTTTACACGTTCCTTTGCAACCATTGCTGCCGTTCCTGTCATCAAAGTAGACATGTCAACACAGACATGTGACATGTCAACACAAACCGAAATTTCCCCATCCATTTCTAAAACTGTTGTTGCCAAAAAGTCAAATAAGAAAAACAAAAAAAGTCCGGATAATAGATCGAGATCACCGGTTAAAAAACCAACTTCACCGGTAAAATCTCAAATTGAAAAAATTAAATCAGTAACTCCGGTAAAGAAAACTAAGATTATCTTGAACCGGGATAATAGTCATAAAATGACTATTACACGTACTCGCGTCGACCATAGCAGCAGTGCAGACTCTGCTATGGACGAAGATATTAGCAGACCTCCCCATCATCGGTCTGATGCAGCGAGGAAAAAAACGAGGTAGTTCCTTTTTTACAAATTATCACATTCAATTTCTTACAGTGGAACATGAACGGTTTTTATATTCATTTCAGTGAATTAAAACTCCTCCTTAACGACCATAATGCTACTGCTATTAGTTTACAGGAAACACATTTGAAAGACACAAACACTCCGGTTCTTCGTGGTTTTACGATTTATCGTAAAGATAAACCATTCGTTGAACGTGCCAGTGGCGGAGTGGCAGTTTTAGTCCGAAATAATGTGTTTTCCGAAAATGTCCCATTACAATCTGACTTACAGGTCATCGCTGTCAGACTTTATGCGCCGAATCCGGTAACTTTGTGTTCAATATACATTCCTCCATTAGAACAACTGACACTTACAACCATTACATCTATTATAGACCAACTTCCACGCCCCTTTATCATCATGGGGGATTTTAATGCCCACAATCCCAGTTGGGGTTCTAATCATGTGGATGCTCGTGGAAGGCTAATAGAGACGTTGATTCTAAATCAGAACTTGGTCGTATTGAACACAGGTTCCAATACACATTTCTCGGCTGCAAATGGGACATTTTCAGCTATCGATCTTACTCTCTGCTCTTCTTCTATCGCCCCATCCTGTGAATGGGAAGTAAATGCCGATCTTTGTAGCAGTGACCATTTTCCTATTATTTGTCGGCTTCTTTCATTCCATGTGAATGAAAGACGCTCTCCTAAGTGGATAATAAAAGAAGCCAATTGGTCACACTTTCAAGAAGTGCTAAATGTCGGCGAAATGAACTTTGGCAATGTCGATGCTGCTGTGGAGCATTTCACGGATGCGGTCATCGAGGCGGCTTTAGCTGCAGTCCCGCGCACGTCAACAACACCGCGACGTGTGCCTGTTCCCTGGTGGAATAAGGCTTGTCGGGATGCCATCTGTATACGTCGAAGGGCTCTCCGTCACTTCAAAAATAATATGACGGATGAAAATCGTATTATTTTCATGCAAAAACGTTCCATTGCCAGACGTATCATAGCAGAGAGTAAGAAGCAGTCATGGAGTGAGTTTGTTTCCACTGTAAGAAGTTGTACTCCCGCTCGCGAGGTGTGGGAGAAAATTCGGAGGATCTCTGGTAAACAGAGTTTTAATTACATTTCTGGATTGGTAATGGGAAATGACATAATTACGTCACCTGATGAAGTCGCCGATCACATGGGTTCATGCTACGCAAAAGTCTCGAGTTCCGCAAACTATCTTGAAAGTTTTTCTGCTCAGAAAAATCAAGCAGAACAAGTTGTATTGAACTTTTCCTCCCAAAATGAGGAGAACTACAACGCACCTTTCTCCTCGTGGGAACTACAGTCGAGTTTGCATGATTCCCATGATACTTCTCCAGGATCTGACGATATCCATTACCAATTTTTGAAAAAGCTACCTCCCTCCGGATCTATATTCCTTCTCAAGATGTATAATTTAATATGGTACACCAATACGTTTCCTACCGCTTGGTGTAATTCTATTGTAGTGCCGTTGTTGAAGCCCGGTAAAGACCGAAAACAAGCATCAAGTTATCGTCCTGTTTCACTGACTAGTTGTTTGTCAAAACTTCTCGAACGTATGATCAACCGACGACTGGTTTGGATTCTTGAATCCAGACATTTGATTACGAATGCCCAGTGTGGCTTTCGTAAGCACCGTTCGACGATGGATCATTTAGTCAGGTTAGAGTCCGCCATCCAGGACGCTTTTCTTAACAAACAACACTTGATAGCGGTCTTTTTTGACCTTGAAAAGGCTTACGACACTACATGGCGGTATGGAATACTCCGAACACTACATAATTGGGGTATCAGAGGACATCTTGGGAACTTTATAAATAATTTTTTATTAGAGCGTTACTTCCAAGTCCGTATCGGCAACACTTTGTCAAGTGTCTTTGCACAGGAGAATGGTGTTCCACAGGGTTCGGTTCTTAGTGTCACCTTATTTTCCATCGCTATTAATGGCATAATTGACAGCATTCCATCGTCTGTAGAGTCATCGCTCTATGTTGACGACTTGGCGATCTACTGTTCGTCAAAGTACATTCGTACTGCACAACGTCATTTGCAGCTGGCCATTAATAGCATCCAGAACTGGACAACTAACAATGGGTTTAAATTTTCCGTTGGAAAAACCCAGTGTGTGCACTTTTGCCGCATTCGTAGTTGTTATCAGGAACCATTCTTATATCTTTATAATACGCTCATATCTGTGCAAGATACTGCCCGATTTTTAGGACTCACTTTTGACCGGCCGTTAAATTGGAAGGCTCATTTTAATATTTTAAAGAGGAAGTCGACGTCTTCCCTTAATATTTTAAAAATTTTATCCAGTACCACGTGGGGTGCAGACCGTACGGTTTTGCTGCGAATTTATCGTGCAGTCGTACGGTCTAAATTGGATTACGGTAGCATCGTGTACGACTCAGCGCGTGAGTCGTACATCAGGACGTTAAACGCTGTTCATCACGCCGGAATCCGATTGTCAACCGGAGCGTTTCGATCGAGTCCTGTTGTTAGCATAGCCGCTGAATGCGGAGAGCCTCCGCTGAACATCCGGCGGAAACGCAATATGCTATCCTACGTATCTAAGCTCCGTAGTCAACCTGATCACCCAACTTACAGTTGCGTATTTCAACCTCGTTTTTCTTCTCTGTATAGACGGAGAAGAAATGCAACACGTCCTCTCGGTATCAGGTTGAATCTTCTTTTAGATGAACTTCACTTGGCGCTTCCTAGAACTCTTAAAGTAGGCCGTAATTCTGTGCCCCCGTGGCTTATTCCTCAGCCCGTCATCGATATGTCACTTTCCATTCATCCTCGAAATACAACAACTCCAGAGCTCTATCGCCAGCTTTTCCTGGCATGGCTGGATCAGAATCGAGACTACCGTTCCGTTTACACGGATGGCTCGAAGTCTCTCAACCGAGTTGGTTGCGCGTTTGTCACCGATAACGCCAGTGTTGGATACAGGTTGTCTCAAGAGTGCAGTATTTTTACTGCAGAGTTATATGCAATTTTGCAGGCCTTGAGACATGTGCACGGTCCACACAAATATGTTATTTGCAGCGACTCTTTGAGTGCTCTTCAGGCATTGCAGCGTTCCTATCCCAGCCACCCTCTTATTTGTTTAATTCAGGACAAATTGTACACTTTGAAAAGAGGTGGAACCACTGTCCGGTTTTGTTGGGTTCCCGGCCACATGGGAATCGCTGGCAATGAACTAGCTGACACTGCAGCTAAGGACGCTGCAAATAACGGTCAGAGTGTATTTTGCCTTATCGGTGACGACCTCAAGAGCGTACTTATTTCAGCCGTTCAGCAGCTCTGGAAGGATGAATGGAGTGCTGTCGATGAAAACAAATTAAAATTTATAAAATCTACAGTTGACCCATGGTTCACATCTTTCCGTCCCTCCAGGTGGGAGGAAGTGGTCCTTACACGGCTGCGCATAGGTCACTGTAGACTTACACATGGTTTTTTGATGGCTCGTGAGGAACCGCCCCTCTGTGAAACGTGTGACACTCGTGTTACCGTTTCGCATATTTTAATAGAGTGTGTCCAGTTTAGGGACACACGACAGCAGATCGGATTGTCAGGTGATCTGTCGGTTGTTTTAGGAAATGATCCTGACAATGTCGATCTGCTGTTTCGATTTTTAAAAGAAACCGGTCTTGACCGGTTTATTTGATTTTATTTATTTGTATACATTTAGGCCCTTTTACAGCCTAAATGGTTTTTTCTTTATATCACTACATTATTTTATATGACACATTGTATTTGTAGCTATTAGATTTTATTTTGTTGTATGTCAACTTTTGTTTTTGTATTGATTTTGCTTTGGTTTTATTGTTTTTGGTTTTCTTTTGTTTACTTTTTTATTTTTAGACGCTAATGACCTCTGTTGTCGAGCGTCTATAATCTACAATTCATTCATTGTACTTATAACGATTTTATTTTATTGTGTGTCAACTTTTGATTTTGCTTTTATTTTATTGTTTTTACTTTTGTTTTGTTTACACTTTGTATCTTTACAGACGCTAATGACCTCTGTTGTCGAGCGTCTATAATTCACAATTCATTCATTCATTCTTTATATAGTAGGAAAAACTATGCGCTACGTGTTGCTTAAACGGCACCGTAAACGAGCGGGTAGAGTCGGGCATTACCGTGTGAATTGGCTTTAAGACCGTTTCCGAGTCGGCGTAAATCACGAAAGGCAGTAATTCTTTCCTTTCATAATTTTTAAAATTTATTATGTTGCCTGGACTTTCGCGTCCTAAACGATCTTTTTTCAACTCTTCTGTAGGCAACTTTACCCTTACTTTACCGCAGTCGAATTCACGATGCCGTTCAAGCAAACTTTCACTACCGAAATACACCAAGCAGCAATCACAAATGAATTTCTTATGTCCGTCCTTGCTTAACTGAGATGACACTAATTTTGCTAAATTTCGAATCCAGACGTAGTGATTGTTGCCTGACGTGTCATCGCTTATATACAACAAGTTTACATGATTGGTTTTTTTCTCCCGTGTACTGTACAGGGGACCCACTATGTTGCAACGTTCGTCGAGACTGAAAACGTTCACGCTCACCAAATTGTTTAATTTTTCAAACTTTTTAATATTTTTTATCGTCATAGGGAACTCTAAACCCTCTAAATTCCAAACTGTACTATAGTGTGGATAAGATGTCATGCGGTCACTGCTCTGATCTACCGGAAATAGCGCGCTGACGATGGCCCAAGCAAAACAAGCGCGATCATTGTTTTGAACATTAACACATGCTTTACGATCTTTGATTTTTTTCGGTAATTCAATATACGAAGAAGCGTGCAGCGGATTATATTTCATGACGGAGAGTTCCAGATAGTCGATTTTCTGCAAGGTCCACCCCGAATCGCGTTCCTGAAACTCCTCTGATTTTTTAATAATATTATTTTTAAAATGAGTTAAGGTCGTCTCAATGTCGGTGCCGGCGTTAAATATGACGTGTTTTGTATTGAAGGACTTTAAGTCGCTCACTATCTCTTCCTTTTTTAATACAAAATAATGGGCAAATAATTCAAAATTTATTTTTACAGTGATGTGTTTTTCTAAATTAGATTTTATTAAGTTAATAATTTCGTCTCTGTTGTTTTCAAAAAAGTCGTCGATATTTAAGTCCTTGTACTCTGTATTGTTGATTCGGTAAGATATTATTCTCTTGTTGAAAGCAAACTTTGACACTTGTATATTATCGTGATAAGGTACGTAAATGTTTTTCTTTGTGGCTGTTGCTCTTTTGGTGAGCGCTGAACGAACCGGACGACACTTCAACACCGCAAACTTCGCACAAAATGGTGCTTTGCTTTTTTTGTCTTTTTGACGAGGTCGATGGTTCACCGTCATCACCATCAACACCGTCAGTTTGCAGTTGTCGCTTCATTGCGGTTGCAACAACGACTGAAGGGTCGGCTGGTTGTTCGGGCTTTTTTATAATGTTGTGAGCGCTAGCCAAATGTGATTCTAACTCGTCCGGCTGTAAAATTTGTAACCCGCACACAATGCACTCATGGCATCCATCCTTGAGAATGTCAGCGTGAACGTTATCATGCCTCTTTCTATTGTCGCGTCTGGAAAAACTCTTACCACAAACGGTGCACTTGAACATTTTTTATTTTATTTAAACGAGATTAATTTTTTTTAATAAAAACACCACTTCGTCTTCCAAACAACTAGCTATAGTAATATTGTGTAAAAGTATTTCTCTGTACGCTAATTCTCTCTTAAACTAGTTATATTCAACAAAACAAAATTTACATTTAGAAAAAAGTAATTTTTTTACATTTTAATTTCTACCCGAAAGCATTTGTTTAAAATAAATTATTTTTTCGTATCAAAAAGAAATATACAACATCCAAAAAAACGTGTCTTTTCTCACAGACAACAGTAATTTTCCAAATTACTGTTCCAGAATTTACATTCTTCTTTGAAATTCTTTGTACAATCGTCGCAAAAAATTGAGGTTGTCTGAATAATTACCGTATTTAAAAACTGTAAAACATTCGCACTGCATGCTGATAAAGTAAATATCTGCTTCCTTATGACGCGGAAGTTAATTTCTTCAGTTAATTTGATGTGCTGCAGCTATTCTTATAATCACCGTCGGCGGATGTGTTGTCAATGAAATTAACAATTGTTCTTTCACCTCTGTAAAGAAGAGAGAGAGAGAGAGAGAGAGAGAGCATCTCTCTTGGTCAGCAAATCCTCTTTTTATAAAATTTACAAACTATTTTTATTTAAAAGAAAATCTAAGGATTGTGTGTGTGTGTGTGTGTGTGCGTGTGTGTGTCTGTGTGCGTGTGTATTTAAAAATAAGTGCTACTTCATTTGTTCAAAAAAATTAAATGTTAAATGAGTCGCAATAAAATTCAAATGCAATGTATAATATATACACTATTACCCTATTACCTGTAAGTATATTAATAGCATTCTTCTTATTACCTTTTAAAACTATGTCTCTCTTTCTATTCTTCTTCAGAGAACACCAAAAACACCTCTCCAGTAGTTTGCTACAAAATCCTTTCAACTCGTGTTTATAACGTATATGGATTCAATTACAACTCCATCTGCAAGGATGCTATTGTCAGTAATTGTCCTGCAGACAACGTATACTAAACTCTCATTCGTAATATTATCAGAAGCTGAACAACTCGCCCTCACTAAAGGGGAAAAAAATTAATTTTTTTTAAGATCCAAAATAAATAATTATTATAAATTTAAATACAGAAAACTTACCAGAGCAGGATGTGAAGAACACTAATTTGTACACACACAGATGACGTCCACTGATGATATCTGATGTGTCGTGCTATGAATATATAGTGCGTAAATTTTCCACGTTGAGAGAGCATGCATGAGACGTTTGTTTTTTTTTCATACTTATATCCTGGTCATAAAAGACGAAGCAATGTCAAGCATTTTTTTCAAAAAATCGAATTCTAATATGCAGAGACAAAAACATACGATGTGTGACGTAAATTTTGTTTGCCATAGCAAAAAATATTATAATTAATTTTGCATAAATACAGTGATAACTTGACCTTATAGATAACCTTAGATTGCCAGACTTCATGAAATAATAATATTTCCGTATGCGAATAAAGTTGACCTGACCTTAGATAGCATATATATTGTAAAGCACGTTCTAGACGAACAAATATTCACGTCGATATTTTGCACAAAATATATTGTCCCATAGTATTAGTTGGTCAACCAGCGCTATGTAATATTATTGCTCAATAAATTAGATCGCGGTTGATACTTGTGCAGTCAACATGTGGAAAAATAAGAAAACATCAAGTTATGTGTGTGCGGCCGTTGCATTAGTTATAAGTAGCACCAAAAAAAGAAATAAATGCACTAATGAAAATCTGTTAAGTAAAACTAATATTTAGTGAACCAAAATGATTTTCAAAACTTTTTTTGCGACTAGATAGTGCAATTTGATGAACTCTTGAGAAGGGTTACGCCTGAAATTCAAAAGATTTCAACACTGTTGCGCAATCTTTCAATGTGATCTACAGACGTTCAATATTATTGTACAATATCAATTGGAATATATTGACGAAAATATTGATTAGTCTAGGGACCGCTTTAGACTAATTTGCATCCTGCAGTGTGTTACATGTGTCAGATGGCGAAGCAGTTCGTCGGATGCCACCGTACACCAGCTAAAACATTTTACCATCTTCCATTTTTTTTGTGTAATAATAGTGCGTGCAGGCGTGTGTTAATTGAAAGTGTTTGTTTTCTATAAGGTAAAAAGATTTTTTTAATACTTTAAAATATTGTTGCAAAAATATATCTGTTATATGATGATAAATGTCTAATTACATGTAAGAAAAAATCAGGGTTGAGTAAGATAATATACGTTAATTATTTTCTTATTGAAAACATAACATTATGTTGTATAGTTAGATTTTTGATTATAGACGCTCGACAGCTGAGCTGAGGTTATCGACGTCTACGAAATTTTGAACATTAATATTATATAATATAGGGTGGACAATTTTGTCGAAAAAAATAAAAATTAATTTATTACATTTTGTTTTGAAAATAATTATTGCAAGTTGAAGTTATGAACAATCCTGTATATATATGGTCGTATAGACTTTCTCACGTAGCTACCCCCGCTTTACATGTAACTTGCACTGGTCTGCTCTGACGTGTACCCCCACTCCGAATTTTTAATTACGTTCAGTGTTTTATTTGCAACGCACCTCCCCGTTCTACCCCCCACTCGCCTACAATGTACAATGTCAACTCCCCACTCGCCTACTGTACAATGTCAACCCCCCACTAGTCACCTGTAAAATGTCAACCCTCAGCTCGTCACCTGTAAAATGTTAACCCTCCACCCGTCACCTGTAAAATGTTAACCCTCCACCCGTCACCTGTAAAATGTCAACCCTCAGCTCTTCACCTGTAAAATGTCAACCCTCAGCTCGTCACCTGTAAAATGTCAACCCTCAGCTCGTCACCTGTAAAATGTCAACCCCGCAGCGTTCATTTTTTTAATTGATAACGTCCCTCGCGATCGTTTGCCATTTATTTGTTAACGTTCTCGCGGTCGAACGCCATTTTTTTTTTCTAGCAATGCCTTCGCAGTCGACTGCCATCTTGTTGGTAACGCCGCCCTCTCGTCTGATTGGACGCCGGAACCTTGACGAGGAGGAGCTCCCGTGTGATTAAAGTATAATGTCGGTTTTTTAATTTGGTAACACCTCTCCCAGTCGTCCGCCATTTTTTTTCTGATAACGCTCCTCGCAGTCGTCCGCCATTTTTTTTTGGTAAGGCCCTCGCAGTCGTCCGCCATTTTTTTTCTGGTAACGCCCTCGCAGTCGTCCGCCATTTTTTTTCTGATAACGCTCCTCGTCAGCCATTGGTCGGTAGGCTCGCAGTCGTTCGCCATTTTTTTCTGGTAACGCCCCTCGCAGTCGTCCGCCATTTTTTTTCTGATAACGCTCCTCGCAGTCGTCCGCCATTTTTTTCTGGTAACGCCCTCGCAGTCGTCCGCCATTTATTTGTTAACGACCTCGCAGTCGTCCGCCATTTTTTTCTGGTAACGCCCCTCGTCAGCCATTGGTCGGTAGGCTCGCAGTCGTTCACCATTTTTTTCTGGTAACGCCCCTCGTCAGCCATTGGTCGGTAGGCTCGCAGTCGTTCGCCATTGGTCGGTAGGTAGTGGAGGGGGGAGTGAGGCGCCAGGAATGGTATAAATATACTACTCCGCCTTTTTAATTGTGCTGTAATGTGCCCGATGTGTGCTACTATGTGCCGAAATAAAAAAAAAATTTCTTTAAAAATGTAATTTTTATAAGCAAAAATATATTTTTGGCGTGAAGTTAGCTCCGCCATTTTTTTTTTTTTTTTTTGAAAAAGGAAGGGTGTGCTGTAATGTGCCCAAAATGTGCTATGATGTGCCGTAAAGGAAAAAAAATAATCTCAAAAATTTCGATTTTTTTGAGTCAAAAATTTTTTTTTTTTAAAAGTCAGTCCCGCCTTTTTAATTGTGCTATAATGTGCCCGATGTGTGCTACTATGTGCCGAAATAAAAAAAAAATTCTTTAAAAATGTAATTTTTATAAGCAAAAATATATTTTTGGCGTGAAGTTAGCTCCGCCATTTTTTTTTTTTTTTTGAAAAAGGAAGGGTGTGCTGTAATGTGCCCATAATGTGCTATTATGTGCCGTAAAGGAAAAAAAATAATCTCAAAAATTTCGATTTTTTTGAGTCGATGTATGTTTTGCCCTTTTCAAACATGGCGGTCCTGCCTCACTTTTAAACAACTAGTTAGGTATCCAGTAAGTATAATACATCCATGATATAAATATATATATAAACATTTTTAAAAATGATGGCAAATTGTTCAGGAGGGTAATTTTGGTCCGACCCCTAGGTCCCGCCATCCGACCGACGCCAATAGTGTATGTGCCATATTCTATGGCAAATACACTAATAATAATAGTACAATATACAACCTACTAAGTGTTCTATTTTAAATGGCGGTTAGGAATAACACGAAAAATATAAGAGAAAAAACTTTAATACGTAATAGTACATGTTTTCAGTCAAAAAGTAAATAAAAAGAAGAACTTGAGTTGAAATATTGCCGTAGAGAATAAAAGACAATTCCTGCTAATAATAATAGCCCGACCCTCACGGAAAAAAATATAATCCGAAATATAATTTATAAATATACCGCGTATATTTTTGGCAAATATCGTATATTCCAAATATATTCCATTTACATTTTAGTGATATATTTTTAAAGAAGTATCCTAAAAATATACTTACTTTATATTAATTATATATTTTGGTACATATGTGATTTATATTTATATAAATATAGCTTAAACATATATTGTAAATATACATTTAAAACTAACTTCACGCCAAAAATATATTTTTGCTTATAAAAATTGCATTTTTAAAGAAATTTTATTTTTATTTCGGCACATCGTAGCACAACATCGGGCAAATTATAGCACAATTAAAAAGGCGGGACTGACTTTTAAAAAAAAAATTTTTTTGACTGAAAAAAATCGAAATTTTTGAGATTATTTTTTTTCCTTTACGGCACATCATAGCACATTTTGGGCACATTACAGCACACCCTTCCTTTTTCAAAAAAAAAAAAATGGCGGAGCTAACTTCACGCCAAAAATATATTTTTGCTTATAAAAATTACATTTTTAAAGAAATTTTTTTTTATTTCGGCATATAGTAGCACACATCGGGCACATTATAGCACAATTAAAAAGGCGGGACTGACTTTTTAAAAAAAAAATTTTTTGACTGAAAAAAATCGAAATTTTTGAGATTATTTTTTTTCCTTTACGGCACATCATAGCACATTTTGGGCACATTACAGCACACCCTTCCTTTTTCAAAAAAAAAAAAAAAAATGGCGGAGCTAACTTCACGCCAAAAAATGATGTTGCTTATAAAAATCGCAATTTTTGAAATTAATTTTTTTCCTTTACGGCACATAATAGCACATCTTGGGCACATTGCAGCACAACATTTTTTTTTTAAAAAAAAAATGGCGGAGCTAACTTCACACACATATCTAAAATATAGTTTAGAATTATTATTTATGATGGCAAACATTTTTTTGTTGGCGATAGCCTTTACTAAACCATTGTTCTTTGAAGACAGTGTTAAGTCGTCGCAAAAAAGTTTTGCACGGGTACACTAGTATAGAATTATTGTTATAGTATATTGAGACAAAAAATGGCCATAAACGGTACAGTGGTTACAAACGGTACTTCTACCCTATAAAAATTTAAAAAATTATTTTTTCAAACACTTCAAATTTTAATTTTATTGCATAAAAATTATAATTTTACACAGTATAAATATCTCTTTTATTTTAAATTAAGTTTAATATTAGATTTGTAATCTAAATAACAAATTATTTATCATGAAAATGAAACGATACATTTGAACAATTGTTCAAAGTAAGAATAACGTTCTTTTCGGGAAATTTGAAATTTGAAGATAAATCAACTTTTTCATTAATAGTAGAATTATTGTTGATCTGTGATAGTGGTTGGTTTATATTCATAAGTTCAGTTGAGTTGGGTTTTGTCTTTTTTAATGGAGGCATTTTTCTAAATTCTCGTTTTCTTTATAGACATCACTTTGGTTAGTTTGTTCTTGAACTGTTGTAGTCGTATCAGTTGATGATGTAGAAGTACTTGGACATTCCTTAGCGTTGACAGTTATGTTTTGTCCTATTTGTTCACCGATTCTTTGTTTATTTTTTATTGAGTCTTCTATGTATCCTTCTGCGACTTTGTTTGACTGCCACCCTCCGTGTCTTTTTATTGTTGTTAGGTCAGCCCCAGAATCAGCAAGGAGAGTCGTAGATGTTCGGTAGAAACTGTGGCCCGTGTAAAGTTCCGGTTCAGGTAGATTAAGATAAGTTGCTATTTCTTTAGGCATACTTCCAAATTTGTTTATACCGATTGGTTGTCTGGTACATTTTCCTTTTTGAAAGTTCAAGTAAAATTTGGTATATTTGCAATTTCTTGGCCGACAGTCGATGTATTTTTTTACGATATTATAAAATTTATCAGTTATTGTGAATTTACGTGCTTTATGTGTTTTAGTGTCTGGTAATGTTATTAAGATCAATGAATCCTCATATTCTTTGACATGACTAATATCTACATTCCACAACTCTTCTCGTCTACAAGCACCATTTATACCAAAGATCATTATAACCTGAAAAAAAAATTTATTTTAGTATATTTTGCAGTTAATATAATTGAAATTAATAAATTATATAGACATTATAGTTTTTACCTTTTGATCTAATCGTTCAGAATCGGGTGCAGTATTTAAAAAATTTGTAATATCTTCTGAGGTGAAAACTTTAGCTTTTTTGGGTTGAAATCTAACATTTAGTTTTTTTAACAAAGCAGTGAGCTTATGATATGTCTCAATGTTAAGATTGTGGTTAATCATTAATGTTTTTTTTTGCATTGAATATTGTGGCCAGAGAGATGATGGTTTCAATTTTGATGACAAATTATTAAAATATGCTAATAAAACATTTTCAGAAAATGAAGTTGCATTTTTTTCTGTTCTCCAAGCCATAAATTTATTGTATACATTCATGTATTTTTCTTTTGACACTTCTGGTAATAAATTTGTTGTAGCATTTTTAGCTGATTCAACTAGTTCAGGTGGAGTTAAAAATCTTTGTAAGTCCTCCATTGTTATATTTCAAATATATTTTTAGCACTTTTAAAAAACAATGTTTTTTTTATTTGACACAGCTACGCGTTGCGATGTAAATAAATGAGGGTTAGAACTGATCACTTGTCTTTAGTATATGATTTACATGAACGATAAAAAGTAAATTATTATCGCGACATTAGATGGCGTTTCAGTAGTCTCTAGTAAAGTGAAAAAGATAGAGTGAGTTAAGTACAGATTGTGTTCGTGAGGTTATATTTCTATAGTAGTATAGTTTAGGCGGGATCCGTGCAGTTATGTGATATTTAACCGAACATGTGCGTTTATGAAACACATTCAAGTATGCGATTATTGTGTATTTCGGAGATGACATACAGCGCACGAAAAGTCAACTTTCAGAGCAGGCGTTGTAAAATAATAATAGTTAAGCAATGAAGTAAATTAGGTTGTGAGGTGAAGGATTCAGTGATAAAGAATTAAAAGTATTAATGAGTTTAAAATTAAACAAGTGTGGAAAGTCAGTTATTAAAGTAGTGAGAAAGTAGAGTAATAGATTACAGTTGAGAAGAATAAGTGTTTAAAACAATATATTTAACAATAAGCTAAATACATTTCCTAAAGATTTGATGATCTCGGCGAGGGAAGAACCTGGGACCGCACGGATCACGCAACACGCACCAAAGCTAAGAATTTTCGTTTCATTTTTCCTTTTTCATTCCTTGAAAGATACTAGTATCTAAATAATTTGTCTGAGTAAATTATCTTTTTTTATTAATGCAAAGTAAATGATCGATCTTAATATAAGCTTGGTTGAATTTCAAACTGTTATATGTGTTGTAAAGTATGTATCTGTATGATGTATCTTTGTTGACGAATCGAACTCAAGAATGAGAATAATTTTGTTTGTTAAATAAATTGTTAAAGTTAATTTATATTTCCATTCAAAGTAATTAGAACCATTAAAATCCAGTTTAGGGACACACGACAGCAGATCGGATTGTCAGGTGATCTGTCGATTGTTTTAGGAAATGATCCTGACAATGTCGATCTGCTGTTTTGATTTTTAAAAGAAACCGGTCTTGACCGGTTAATTTAATTTTATTTATTTATATACATTTAGGCCCCTTTACAGCCTTTATGGTTTTTTCTTTATATCTTTCAGTATATTATATGACACATTGTATTTGTACTTATAACGATTTTATTTTGTTGTGTGTCAATTTTTGATTTTGCTTTTATTTTATTGTTTTTACTTTTTTTTTGTTTACACTTTGTATCTTTACAGACGCTAATGACCTCTGTTGTCGAGCGTCTATAATTCACAATTCAATTCAATTTACAAAGAAAAGAACTAGGAAAAGACTGAAACATGAAGAAACCTGGAAATGTAATGAAAGAAAAAGAAGCGTTTGTTCAAAGAAGGCCAAGTATGTTGAGGCAAAGAAAATCGAGACGAAGAAAGAGTGCTTAACAAAATGCAAATTTAAGTGTCAAAAGAAAATATCGGAAGGCGAAAGAAATGCAATATTCAAGTCATATTTATCAATTAGACCAAGAAGGAAACACCATTACATCACAAGGACTACAGAACGATACTTAATTAAAAAACCGTGTGTGTCCTAAAAATGACTCGTCAAGGAGAGCTTACTCTTTTAGATACTCATTTTATGTCAAGGGGGAACAAATTCAGGTTTGCAAACCGTACTATCTGACTACTCTATCTATATCTCAAAAACCAGTCTATAATGTTCATTATAAAAAAGACATGGTAAGTGGCGTCCCTCAGAAAAACGTCAGAGGTAAAACTTAAAGTCGTAAGTTGAATGAAGAAAACTGTACTATCGTAAAAACTCATATTGATAGTTTCCCTAGAATTAGTAGTCATTACTGAGGAGCCGATAGCCAAAGAGAATACCTTGATCCCAATTTAAATATAAAAAGAATGTACAGTTTGTATGTAAAAATGTGCGAAGACGAGTTGCATAAAGAACCAGTGAAAATATCTTTGTACAGGAAAATCTTCTGCGAAGAATTCAATCTAGATTTTCATGTACTAAAAAAAGGTTTGTGCGACGTTTGTGAAAACTAAATTTGTCAAAGAGAAGGAAGGGGAATAACACCAGAAAAGGAAGTAAAATTCAACCACCACTTAGATATGAAAAAGCAAATGAGAGAAGCAAAGATAATGACAAAAAGGGTAACATACCAATGCTCTGCTTCGATCTTCAAAATGTGATAACGATACCAAATACAAATATTGGTAAATTTTTTTATTTGCACAAATTAACATGCTATAATTTGACAGCTCATTTTTCAATGGGAAAAATAAAAAAAATGTTATAATGCGCTTTGGAGCGAACACACAGGTGGAAGAACAGACAACGATTTGTTCTTTATAAAATTATAGAAAGAATCTTTCAAGATTTTAAAATAACTGAACTTATCACATGGAGCGACTCGTGCATTCCGCAGAACCGCAATAGTATAATATCATTTGCCATCTTGCATTTTTTACGTCTTCATCCCGAAATTAAGAATATAACAATGAAATATTCTATTCCAGGCCACTCGGCAGAGCAAGAAGTGGACAATATACATTCACAAATCGAAAAAAGTTTTCGTGTGAACGAATTCTTTTCCCCTTTAGGGTTAATAAGAATCCTTCTTAAAATAAAATCAAGAAATCCGTTTGTTGTAATTCAGATGCAAAAAAATGATTTCTTTGATTATGCGCTCTGCAGCAAACAATTAAATTATAAAATTGTGCCTTATAGCAAAGTTTGTGCTTTAAGATACACCCAATCTTTGTCAGAGATAGAATTTAAGACAGATCACAGGCAAGATTTTGAAAAGCACAGTATAAAAGTGCCTATTAATTCAAAAAAATTAAGAGCAGCTACAAAATCAGCACAATCTTCAGTAGACATTATAATGAGTCAACCAAAAAATATTACCAAAAATTTTGAACTGTCCAACGAAAAGAAAAATGCACTAAAGGCTATGATGCCATTTATGTCTGATCAAGACAAGCAATATTATAATGCAATTCTGCATAAGTAATTCAAAAATAATATAAAAAAATCTTTAAAAAAAACGCTTTTATAATTTATTAATATTGTGCTAAAAAAAATTTCGCGTCCAACGCTTTTAGTTTTATTTGTTTTATTTATAATATTTAGTTTTTCTCTTTTTAGCACATTTATACAAAAGCGTTGATTTTAAGTGTATTACTATAGAAACATAGCACGTATAATTTATACTAACTGGGTGTAATTATTTTTGGGCATTTACTTGAAAGTGGGACATACGAGCATTATACAATAAATTCGATATTTGTTGCTGCGTAGAGACTTTTAACGTACTCTGATTGTAGGTTTCTTAAATTATTTGCTATCATCTCACCGAACACGTCGTATTCATCACGCTCTTTTTTTTTATATACAGATTTCATCATTTGTAAAACTTGGCTACTTTCACTGAGCTCTTCCAAACGTTTATTATTTTTCTTGGAAGTTTTCACTTTTGGTGTTGTACAGTTAATTTCTTGTTGGGAATGTATTGGGGGAGCATTTGGGGTTTTTGCTCTCCGAACCATTGGAATAGTCCTTGGTAAGGCAGAGCTGGCTTCGTCAGTTAATTGAGAGTTTTCACCCTCGACTTCACTAGGTATATCAGATATACTTTGGGTTGCTATTTCTTCATCTGAAGATTCGCTTTCCTAAAATGATGAATGAATTAGGTAATGGACCTAACTGGACGAAAAGCAATCCCCTATACGTGTGTTGTCATGAACAGTTGGAAACAAAGTGACAATAATGTGAAATAATCTTAATATAGAGTCTACTTTATATAGTTATTTCCTAATTGGTTTTTATTAATTACTAATATTTTTTTATTAGGTTCCCAAAAACGCAGAAGAATGGCAAAAACTGGCGATAGAATATAACAAAATATGGAACTATCCGATGTGCCTTGGAAGTATGGATGGCAAACATGTCATGCAATCCCCCAAATATAGTGGAAGTGAATTTTTCAACTATAAAGGAACATTATTGTCCTCTTTGCTGTAGTGGAATTGAATTGAATTGTAGATTATAGACGCTCGACAACAGAGGTCATTAGCGTCTAAAAATAAAAAAGTAAACAAAAGAAAACCAAAAACAATAAAACCAAAGCAAAA